>JACEGR010005293.1:0-74962 GCA_014170235.1 Listronotus bonariensis
TTCATCTGTAAATTGCCAACATCAGCGGCAAACGGAAACAAAAACTATTAATCCAGCTTAATAATAGGGGTAAGCTTGTTGAAAAATGCCTATTTCTTTAAGTTTTAGTTTTTAATTAATTATAATTTTCCTATGGCTAATAAGCTGTAGATTTGGCATTTAGTTTTAAATATACCGGGTGCCCACTTTCCGGCTGCCATTTTTTTATTTCTTTATCGATACTGATAAAACTTGGTAGGGTTCTTAAATTAACGAAAAGAAATTTTTAGGTGTATATGACAAGCTTTTACGACTTCCGGTTTCACCGAAATGAACGGAACACAAGCAATCGTTTTTACAACATATTTTATCACTTTCTGTTTTTATGGGACATACGTTGAATTGCGACGTACGCCATTCAGTATCAAAAAGATCATTAACCCACAAATTAAATTTTGTTTTTCAAAAGAAAATAAAGTAAAGTGCAGTGTTTTACATTGTTGGGTTTACTTTAAAATACTGCATATAGAAATACTATGAAAGTGATATGGTCCTATTTTGGTTTCTGAGCTAATCAATTTCGTATTTTTCTGAAAGTAAGTAAAGGAGTGATTTTAGAATGATCATGGCCCTCTAGATAAAAAATAAAAATGTAATTTAAAAATAAAATTTGACAAAAATTTGTTTTAAAAATATTGTATTTTGACTAAAAATGATCTGGAAAATCCGAAAAAATAAATACAAGGTTTCGCTTTTAAAAATCAAAAGTTTCAGTCATTTCCGGTGAAACCAGAAGTCGTAAAAGCCTATCATATACACCTAAAAGTGACTTTTGACGTTAGTTTTACAACCCTACTAAGCTTCGTCAGTATCGATAAAGAAATCAAAAATAGCAGCCGGAAAGTGATCTCGTGGGCACCCGGTATTCTTAGTTGGCTATGATGGCGTTAAACCGGGATATACACGATCATGGAAACCTAAAACGCACTTGCATAAAAGCAAATGTCAAATGCTGCTTTTGATACACACGATTCAGATGTACCTGTCAGTTTTGGCAGCTGGTGGTGTGATCAACTTCAACAGCGTAATTCAGCGAAAATATTTTTTAATTTTTGTCAATGTATTCATTACTTTCAACTTTTCAAAAGCATGGATAACCTTGGTACATTTCTATAAAATCACGCAGTACATCTTCCTGGCGCCAAAAATCTTTGTTAACTCAAAACCAACAATATAACCCCGTAAACGACGTTCCTAAACTGAAACGTTTACTGACGTGTCCTACACATGCACAAGTTTGCACGACGCGCGCCACGAAAAATCAAACTCGGACATCCAGTCGCATGCCAAGCCAAATGTGGCAGTTTTTTAATACACATGGTCAAATTTGCGCGCAAGCTTTGGCTTTTTTGACAGATGTGACAGTTTTGCATGACCTTGTATACCCAGGTTTAAAGACGTAAAATACCATACATGCCTTTACACTTTCATTATCTTTAACGCCATCAAAGCCAACTAAAAATACATTAAGACTTAACTTCAAATCTGCTTATTAACCACATAAGAAATAATAATTGAAAATATTTCAAAAACAAACCCGTTGATAAATAGGCAACTTTACCGACACAAATTTACCATCATTTTAAACAATTGATAATATAAATTATTTCATAATTTAAAGGAAATTTTTAAATGTTCTTTTTTATCAAATTTTTATTCTTATTTTAATAAAATCCTGTTTTATTATTTTTTAAAACATGACAAAATCACTTTTTTTATAGAGTAGTATATTATGGGATAAGCACGAAACGTTATTATTTTTCCACGAGTATGACTTTTGCAGTACGAGCTGCAGGCGAGTTATTGTAATCATATAAGAGGGAAATAAGTATTCCTTGTAAGTTGCACACTATACTTTTCTAGGGCTATTAATATATCCCTAAAAACAATTTAAGAACAACTTTTTGTGAATTTATAATAATACAAACAATAAATTTATTGTTATATTATAGCCTACTGTGCTTATTTTATTAAATATATTTAATTTTATTATTAGTTGATTTTCCTTACTTATTATAGTAGGGAAGCCCAAAAGGGTATTTTGTGCGTTACTCGAGCGCGTCAGAAAATTATATGGGGAGAAAAATTGTTTCGTCTAATGTTATCTACCATATAATATATGGTACATATTATGTACCCTTTATGCAGGAAGCGTGCGTTGACGGCAAAGAGAATAGACAAGGATAGAGGATCAATCGCCGTTTCGAAAAGTGGCACAATTTGAAGAAAGGGTCTGCGGGATGGCAGGGCATGCGCATACGCACTCCCAATGTCAAAATCGGCGGTATATTTAAAAACATTGATTTATTGAGTAAATATACATAAAACATTAATAAAAAGTGTGAAATGTGGTTAATACTGAAATTTATTAATATTTTAATGACTAAATATTGGTAATTTAGTGCTAATGGTGTATTAAAATCTATTCGGTAGAAGTCTATTTTTTTCTTATATTGGAATAGGTTAATGTGGAAAAATATATATCAATTTTAGGGAAATAAGAACTAAAAATGAAAATCTAAATAGAATTATTTCTTGAAAACTAAACTTTTATTGTGAAATTACATATTTAGCATAAAGAATGGTTGTAAAATGTAAAAAGTGTATAATTTTAAGAAATATATGAAATTGGCACGCTTAAACTTACCAACCAAATAAATTCTAGATTTATTTTGATCCTATTTAGTTGAAATGTATTATAGTGTTTAAGTTAATATTATCTATACTGAGAAAAGTGTAGTAAGATTTCAGTTTCCATAGGCCACTGTGCTTGGTCCATTTTATTCGATATCTACATACTTGTTTTTTAGGCATGAGGAAGCAGAGGATTGTAGGTTTTAATTAACAATGAAAATTTAAGTTTCCACAATACTGGATACTTATTTTGAAATAAAATACTTTTGTAAAAGAGGCTCAAAAATGCTCGGTATTGCAGAAAAAAAAATCTTAATCCTAAACATCTTTTTTTTTACAAATTTTCGATATTGACAAAAATAAGTGTACTTTCCTCTTAAGAAAAATTCATAATTTTTAAGATATTTCATATACCTACCACCGAAAACAATTAATATGGGATGGTTGAATTTTTTCGTAAAATTAATAATAGTTTGCCTTATGGTATCGAACTTAAGTAGACACACTCTAATCTTGGTTTGTACCTCAACTGGGCCAGTTATTTAGTGTTTAGGCCTTTTCATTTTTTCGCCTTGGTATAATTTTTATCACTATTAATACTTTTTAAACTGGTCATCATTTGTCTATCTTTTACAGTTCAAGGAATTTTTTAAATATGGAGTGACGCACACCGAAATCCTCTATTGGTTCATTGTGCCTTTACCTCCAGCAAGATATTCATTAAATATATTTTACGTATTTATATAAAATATTAATGTATATAAATATTATTTTGTTAAAAAAATAAATCTTACATAAAGTGTTAATTTGTTTTTATTCATAAAAAAACAACGTAAATAATTTAAAAAATAATTTATTTAAATAAACCAATAAATTTACACAAACGTTTCAATAATTTATATTTATAACACAGGTCACACGTAAAATTAAACCGAATAAAACACAAAACAAATAAACAGCCACAACAATCACAAAACATCAGCCATATTGAACATATTTAAAGTCAAAAGTTTTGACATTTATAACAGCCAATAGCAAGCCGAAAAAGAACCTCTCATGCGCATGACAAGTAATCCCGCTGTGTTAAGTTAACCACCAAACCGGTTAAAGTTCGCAAGATATTTGGCTGATAGTATTGATTCAGACACAAAAATGTTACGTAAAAAGTGCGTACTCAAACAAAAAATTATAAATAAATCCATACTTTTAACCAAGCACGTGCTTTTTACCAACTTTAAGAAAGAATAAAATAAAGCTTTGACGAGCTCTTTCGGTCGCTGAACACAATCACAAGTCGCAGGTGTGTGCCATTTTTAAATTGGTGGGGGTAAATCAACTGTTTCTCTCCCCTTGTCCATTCTCTTTGATTGACGGTAGCCCGTCAAATTGGTAAAAAAATGGAACAAGATGAGTTAAGTACATGCAGAATAATGTATATTTCAATAATCTGATGATTTAAGCGTGGCATAAGAAAACGGATAAGTCGCCAAGTTGTAAAAAAACTCCTTATGCCTTATGTTTAATATTAAATATGTAGCTAAGATTTTTAAGATTCAGATTACTAAACTGTTTTTTACCTTAAACATACTTTTAGTTAAGCAAAAAAATATTATGTCACTCTTTAATTTGTTTTCGTATAAATCCAGAATTAGCTTTACTAAAATAAATTAACTATTAATAATGAGTAGAAACCCTGTGAAATATTCACAACCATCAAAACGCCAAGTTTAATGTCTTTGATATTACTTTATCAGTTGTTTACGTTTATTTTAGCTCTATAAATGGAAATTCTCTAATTATATTGAAATAGCATGAAAACATGACATGCCTTAAAATACATTTTTTATTACCTACTACAAAGACAGTCATTCAAAGTACGTAGCTTTGAAACTAATGAATTTTACCAGAGATTGCACAAAATATTTAAAAAAAATACTTTTATTTATTTTTTATAAATTTTTATGGAACAAGAAACAATATGAAAACGAAAAAAAAAACATTAAGATTTCTTAAAAATTGCGGTATTTTTTAATAATTCTTGTATAATATTTGTTTTGTATTATGAGTCCTCATCAAGAAATTATAAAAAGTAACCAAATAGATCTGGATACCTTAAAAGTTTCTCTTAAGGAGTTATATAAAGTTAGAATTCTCAAAAATTCTTAATAAACATACATTAAATAATACACAGAGAAAATTTTATATCGTTCCGGTGAATATTTTCACGCAAATTTAAAAAGCGTTTCAGAGTACTTTTATGTGCTTTTCAAACTTTAAACGCGTTTTTTCTCAAAATGGTGTTTTCAAAGTCGGTGACCAACATTACTTAAAAACGGCTAAACCGATTAGTCTAATATTTTAACACAAGCTTTTTAAATATATTTTTAAGTAATTAATCAAAGATTTTTTCCATCAATAAATATTTATTTCTTTAATTAAAAATTTAAGGCCGAAATTTTGGTCAAAAATCGATTTTTTTGTTTGAGAAACCGGCATTTTGCCAAAAAAATTAGTTTGCTTATACCTTCAATTAATTACTAGATTAAAATAACGAAATCTGTTTGGATTTTTAATTTTAGAGGATCTAGTTCAGAGGTATAGTGGTCACCGCAAAACGTCTTTTTGAGAGGAGCTCCCGGAGATCAGCTGTAGCTCCTTACCAAATAAATATTTTTACTAATACTGAGTCTTAAAATACAGTTAGGAGATACCATATTATGTGTACAAATTTTTAGAGAAATAAATTAAAAAGTTTTCTCAAAAAAAATCTGGAAAAATCGATTTTTTTTGGGTTTCTAACTGTACATAACCCCTTAATAAGTACTTAAGATATTTTAAACTATTAAATTTTAAAAGGTTATTATTCTGTGAATATGTAAGAATATTTTTAAGCAGCTTTTTTTTAATTTTTTTGACATCATCCGAGATGCTTAGAGTAGTTTGCATGTGATCATGCCACCTATACTCTGTTCACTATAAATTGAGAAAAACACCTGAATAAAAAATGTATTTTATTGATTTAAAAAGACAATAAAAAATGTATTAATTGTTTTAAAAGTTTAGTAACCCTAAAATGTCATATTTCAATTTGTCATGGAAATCTAATAATGTTACCATATTTAGGATATTTTATTAAAAAAGTCCTTGTCAGTAAAACCAGAAGCGACGGAAACTTTCCAATGAAAAATATGCGAAAGCTGTCCTTTTTCATAGAATTTGGTGGGCTAGTTACTTTAGGCAAGGCGCAAATTAAGACATGTATTGCGCGAGTAAAGTGTCGCGACTAGAGAGACACAACTCTTAAGGTGTCAGACGCGCCGCGTGGTTCACCATACGTTGTGACGCGTCATTCGCGATCGACCACTTCAAAAAATGTCTGATATTCGAACAAAACATTTATTATTATTAAATTTAAGTTCTAAATTTGAATTAGAATTGGACGATATTGAATAGGATTTGTTGTTTTATTCTTTAGTAAAAACGAAACTGAAATTTAAATCACAAGTATATTTTGTTAAAGAGAAAAAGTAGTGGACATTTTTAATTACAACAATAAAATAAGTGCTGCTGATTTTACTAAATACTCAAAAGAGTTACCACAGATAGCTTAGAATCAAATGGTAACGAAAATATACAAAACAACAAAACTTTGTTTCTCTGAACAAAAGGCGCGCGCGACACGAAAAGCTACACTATTACAAAAGCAATGCGTGCACGAGTAGACTCACCACATCATGTCGCTAGTCAATTTGCGCTGAATAATTTAACTTTATTAACTTACAAATGAACGCACGGTGCTGCATCGCATCGCATGCGATGCACACGTCTTAATTTGCCCTTTGCCCTAAGGCGAGGTTGGTTATTCAACCAAACTATGTTTTTATAGTTAAAACCATATTTATTTCATTATGAAAGCGATGCCGCCAAGTACACAAAAAATGATAAAGTAAACAAACCTTTTCGAAAGCACATAGCCTCTGACAGAGCCTGATAATATATTTTTAGATAAGTGAATAAAAATATTGCGAAAAGACGTATCACGTACTTAAAAAACATCCTTTTATTTTGTCTCTGGCGTGCCATTAAACCTGTAACGCGTGGCGTAGTCGTCGGGTTAAATATTTTTTGCTGCAATAAGTCATTTTTTTACAAAAGGGTTTATTTGCTTTATCATTTTGGGTACTTGGCGGCATCGCTTTCAGAAAGAAATAAATATGGGTCCAACTATACGCAGACCTTGTCTGGCGTGTCAGTGCATTGCAGTTGAATATTATGTGTGATGCTGTTTTCTTCTTGTCTCCGCAAAGCCATGCATAATATGGGACTATTGTAGGCGCCCATTTTCTTCAAGTATTTCCTGTCATTAGATGACAGTGGCCTGTCAAAAATCCTAGTATTTGCCTTAACTGTGTACACCTCAGTTGGAGGACTGCGGTTGTTAATTTCTTGAGAGAAACATCTAGTGTCTTCTTTGCATGTCTTTGCCAGCGATCTAGATGTTGTTGTTGGCACCATCCTTATAGCATTTCTCGATAGTGATTCTCAGTTTGATACACCTAACACCACTTCCTTCCAAGCTTTGGTCTTTTATAACCGCTATTTGGATCATAGGTCTGACCCAAGGAAAATAAACTTTTTAATAAGGAGCGGTCGATCCCATTTAAGCCTATGTTCGCTAAATTTTGTGACGTAATCTTTTCCCGTAATTTTTTGTTTAAAATCATACTGGAAGAGGTTTTGGCGTTATTTTTTTGCTTTTTAGTCATTGGACTTTTATATATGTTTAGTTTTTACTGTTTATAGTTCAATTGAGTAGTTATTAGTACTGTAGTTACAGAAATTTTAAAAGCTGTAAATAGGGGTCACTGACCATTGGATATTTTTTACAGGGAATTTACGTTTTAATTGTTATTAAGGGTAAAATACTGTGTTGTAAAATGTTTTTTTACTGATTTTAGTTTATTGTATAAGATAAAAAAATATTATAGCAAAAAGTTGTCAGTCAGCAGCGTGTAGCGACCACAAGTGGCTGTGTGTGCGACCGGGATAAGACTCAAACACATGTTTCGGGTATCGTACTAGGCGGGTTTCTTGACTGTAACTAGGGATGTCAAATAAAAAAAACACTAATATATCAATATCGTTAAATATAGTTTTGTCCAATATTGATTATTAGATATATCAAAGAGCTTAATATTGATATTTAAGAGAAAAAAATCGATATATTTTCTTAATAGGTAGTCGCCGAACAAATACGGCATAATAGTAAAAATTAGTATTTACTTAAGATTTTTTAAATTTTACTGTACAAAATTTTTTACAGTTTTAAAAAACGCTTTTTAATTTTGTCTCATTTGCCACAAATATCAAAACTATTTAATAAGTTAAATATCGATAAAGTTTATCGATATTTAGGTTCCGATATATCGATATTTAAAAATAATCGATACATCGTTGCCATCCCTAAAAGTAACGCGTTCGCCCAGTCCGACACCCGAAACGGTTGACATACACAGGCTGGGATAAGGCGCCGCTTCCAAATATGACGGTATGAATATTCGTAGTAGACACGTCAAAAGGACACGTCAAATGTTTGTATTATACAGGGAGTAAATTAATTGATGGCTAAAATACAGGGTTTGATTCCTTAGCGTATTTTAAGAAGAAAAGGTTATATGAACATATGTCCTAAACGTCTTAACTTTTGATATACAGGGTGTTAAAACTTGTGATGAAATAAGTGATTTTAGTGAAAACTGTTATACTGGATATAAACCTTATTTAAATACGTATTTATTATTTTTGTTACATAATGCTTTTATTATTATTATTAATATAACAAATTTAATTTAATACTTTATTTAAATTGGAACTGCAATTGCTCGCAGCGCCTTTTGAAAGGCAACCCAAATATCCGTTGTTTTGAATAAAGTTTAAATACTTGATAACAGATGGCGCCACTACACTTAATTTCCTAGTTGAACGATTGGAAAAGACCTTATATCTTTAAATAACGCCTTTTAGAGTAAAACGGAAACTTTCTTGTTCGAGGGGAAATAAAGGGCTATTACACAATATAAGTCCCTTTATGGTATCGGGACTTCTTTTTAAGTTTTATAGGTACGCAAATTTTTATCAACTTAGTTTTATTATATACTGCTTAAGCAAGCAGGTTTGGTTTATCGGCGAGTAATAGAATAACAAAACAAGCAGTATTAGTCACGCATGTTTAGATGCCGGGATTTTGTTAGATTGTCTCCTTTCCTCACATTGCCTATGTGTTATGTTATTTAGCTTAACCTGTATAATGATTACGCGGAACGTTAGCTGGTAACTACTCTTTGTTTTATTTAGGTTATAAGGGTATGGTGTCTGATATCTTGGCCGAAATTTAATGTCTGGTTTTCAAAAGTGCTTTTGCTTCTAGCCGAGACACAATCCCAAAATTGTATATTTCGTTAAATATGGTAAATATTTTCGACATTTTTAATCTAGATACCCATTTTTAACACGCTTTTATTAACTTGGGTTGTAACAATCTATCCATCTGTCTATCTATGTAACGGAATCTTTGAGCCTAATTTTAACCAACTTCCAGCTATTCGATTTCTTTGAAACTTTGCACACGTGTCAAGGACCGATGAAGATGCAATAATTTAAAAACAGTATCCCGTTATCTCTTTTTGAATCGCCAGGAAAAAAATTCCATTATATTATAAAAACAACACCTAGGATGCCATCTGTTGGCAACATTTCAAACTTTGCTATTAAATGAAGAAGAAATTTTTTAGTTTTTACACAATTTGGTTAGTTGCACCATTGGTGTTCAATTTTTATGAACAATAAAAATATAGGGTTAGTTGCACCAGAGTAGCAGAAACTAAAAAATGAAAAATAATTAATAGTTTAAAAAAACTAAAAAACACGCTTTTATATGCAACCGAACTAAAAATTAGAAAATAATTTTTTATTAAAAAAAATATTGTCATTTCATAGTAAAAAGCGTGGGGTGATAAATATATTAAATGTTATAATTATTATATTTGCACGCTTTTTACTATGAAATGACAATATTTTTTTTAATGAAAAATTATTTTCTAATTTTTAGTTCGGTTGCATATAAAAGCGTGTTTTTTTAGTTTTTTAAACTATTAATTATTATTAGCTAATTGGCCAAATTGCAACACTGGTGCTCCTTAATATGAATCGTCTATATTAAAAATCCCTGCTAAATTGCAATCACTTCTCCAGTATCTGATAAAATACGAGCATAATAAATACGTTTTTCAGTAAGCAAATGACAGCAGTTACAGTTCCCTCTAGATTTGACACAGTAAAATTATGAACACCATTAAGGTGGAATCATAAATCTCGCAGAATTATAAAAATTGCGACAAAACAAAAAAGCTATTATGGCGGGCAAAATTTCTAAAAAAGTTAGTATACCGGGGGTTTTGAGGGTAGTTCACATTATAACGTTATTACTTTTTGAGATAAAAGAATCCTACCAAAAACTATGTTTGGCTTTGCCACAAAAAGAATAAAGATCTCAATGAATGTCAAGTTTTGTATAAAATCCAAATATGTATGAGATCTTAAAGTAGGTTATATTTGAATTGGCCAGTTTTCATTACATTAGTCATTTCATAAAGTTATTTATCTTATTTAAATATATATATATATATATATATATATATATATATATATATATATATATATATATATATATATATATATATATATATATATATATATATATATATATATATTTTAATTTTGATTAAAACTAGTAAGATATCATTACTTTTTGTAATGACAACTAGACAGATATTTAGGTTAAATACTTTTTCTTGCGTTGTAAAGTTTTCTATTTTATGCTATTGTCTACATTTTCTTAAAGGTTAGAAATAATAGTGGACATTGCCCAACGGTTCAAACGCTATAATAAGAAAACTTTTTTTTTTGTATAGAGACCCCTCTTACCCCCTATTTTTTACATTTTATTTATTTTTAGTTTTTGTTCCTACGCATACATACAACTATCGAGCTAGATTCCAAATTTTATCTTTCTAGGTCATCTCGAAATGGGTTAGGTTTTTGATCTATATGAGAGTCAGTCAGTAAGTCAGTGAAAAATTTTGAGTTTTGAGGGGGTATGGGAGGTGACAAGTGGCAACAAGTGGTTCGTGTTATATTAATAGATAACTTACATTTAGATTCTCAGTGGCAAGAAGCATTTTTCGGATTTTTACGACCTCGCGCAGTAAACAAATCTGGGGTGGAAGAACATGCGCACTTAAAAGCCATGGCACACCGTGCTCTCCGTCCGCGGTCTGACTGTGACGGTCATAGCTACCGTACTCCGAACGGAAAACCACAGTGTCGATAAATTTGTTTCGATAAACACATTTTTGTGCGTATAAAAAGTATCTATTGTTTTGCGCAGGTAATAACATTGGTAAACCATCGATTACAGTGTTTATTTTATACTCGGCGTGTTTAAAGTTGATTAAACACGCCGCCGCGTGTCTAAATAAAATTTGGTATGTTTAACATAAATATGGAGTGGTTGATCCAATCATTTACTTGTTTTCTATTGCTTCTAACTGAACTAAAAATGACTGCTACATTTAAATTTTAAATGGCACTACGCACAGGTTCATTTTTTTTCTATTTTAATAGTATGTAACATTCTTAAATAGCCATGAAAAAATGGAATTAATCGTGAAATGTTTTTAACGACTCCTCGGCGTAAAGAATAATTTTTAAAATCCTATTTATGGTTATAAATCCTTTTTTATGAAACAAGGGTGAATCGTTAGCATATTTTTGAAGATCATTTTGTTACAAATAATTTGGTTAGGCCTAGGCAGTATCAGAAGTAAAACATTTTCTACAAATCACTTGGTAAAACAATATCGTTGTCCAAAATCAATATTATTATTTATTGTAATGGGTGATTTAGAATTCGTAGCAGAAGGGGCAAAAAATGACATGCTGGGTGCTATTGTATTCAAAATGTAATAAAGTAAGGGTACGTACTAAACATCGAATCCGATTGAATGGATCGCGTTGAATCTAATACTTTGTTCATTAGGGTTGTTCCAGAGGTAGTTTGCTCCCTAGAGCAAGAAACTATTAGTCACCTTTATAACAGTCCCATGGTAAATTTACCGTGTTGTCAACATCTTTGTTTTTTATTCCAGTGTGATTTGTGATGAGTGTAGCAGTGATTTTGGATTTTTTAATTACTGAAGTATAATTTTTATAATTTTATTCTGAAAATTTACGCGCCCTTACGCCTTGCACCACCTGGTTGGCACGGCCCTGGTGCTTATCGTCCCGGATTTTATCGAATGCAGATATTCCGGTTCTAAATCCTTTTAAATTGGACAAAGAAAAATATGTATAATAATAAAGAATTTAAATAAATTAAAAAAAAGAAACCTTTGTGACAATTTTCAATTGACCTAATTTATTTAAAAAAAGACAAAATAATAATGGAAACCACCAAAGACACACTGTCAAAATACTTTACCAATATTAAAGGTTATTTTATTTTCCAACAGTTATTTGCTTCACCCTTTGGCTGTTTTATTTTAATGTCATTTTTCAAACCTTTTCCAAAACCTAGAATACCTTATAAATAGAATCCACGATCTCGTAGAACTCAATTCAAATCGCTTGAAATACAGGATTTACTTATGATGTTTATTTTAATTCTTTACTATGTTGCAATATTTCGTCTGATTAAGCTTTATTTAATTGACTGAACTGGATTTAGTATGGCGATATGCACGTACTTATAAACTATGAAAATAAGAAAAATATACCGGTGATACCATTAAAAATTAAAAGCAGTCATTTCCGGTTAGACTGAAAGCAACAGAAAACAAGTGAATCTACCATCAAATCAATCCATAATAAAATTATGTCAAATATCGACAAACCAATTTTCATTTTTCTATCTTAAAAGGTAAAAAAGTTATACCACCTATAAGATATGAGAATCCAGCAAGTAATTCAAAATTTAGCTTATTAAAAATCAATTATTTTTTTTAGAATAGCCGTCGATCGCGAAAATAAAGTTTATCCGTTAAACAGAGTTCACCTGCTACCACCTATTAAAAAACCGGATAAAATCCTGGGAATCGGATTGAACTACACTGATTATTGTGAAGAAAACAAGATACCATTTCCTCCTGAACCAATTGTGTTTAGTAAATTTGCATCTACAATTATTGGACCCTATGACCGAATTAAGCATCCCACATGTAGTAACGTAAGTATTTACGAATCTCTTTTAAACAGTTAAGAGAAAAACTTGCGTTTTCATTTTTTTACCTGGATCTCCCCTACTGACGCAATTTGCCTGCCTCACAGAAAAATATCAAAGAGGCTGTACTTTCGTAAAAAACATGAAAATTAAGAGTCTATTTATTATTGAACAACTATTGTTGTTTAACGGAAAGTTATAAAAAGTGATCCAACTAAAATGCACTATATTAAATGTTAATAAAACAAAAGGTTTTCAGATAGTTCTCTTATTTTTTTTTATTCTGATAGAGGGATCTGTGACAAATATGTGTAAAACAAAATATCGGCCAAATGCTTGCCACGACTTTGGTGGCATACCTCCATCCAATGGTCCGTATTTTCCATGACTGTGAGACATAATTGAGGTTCAATACCCTTAATATGCCGAATTATCTCATCCATTTTGTTTTGAATTATTTTTGTCTTTTTGACGTACGTTGTTTGGTTTATTATTTTCAAATAAAGAAGTTTAAAGGTGTCTAACCACATAATCATTGTTGCAAATTAACATCGCCACGACATGATATTACACGGCTATTAAATTTCTCGCGTAAAAGAGTCATTGTTTCGTTGGCTATGTGGCAAGTGGTACCATCCTTTTAAAACCACATATATTTATATATTCAATTTTTGTCCACAAGGATCACGGTAACTTCGTGGCTTTACTCATTTTTGCCCGATTTTTTTTATCTTTGGACAAACCACGAAGGCCAAAAGCCTAAATACTAACGTACCGTGGGTGTCTTAAGCGAGGTAAGAGGGAGTTTGTTGATACGGGACTTAAATACTTGAAGATTTGGGGGGAAAGTAGTCCGCGGGCAGAAGGTTTCACAATCTAGAAACTCTAGGGATAAAAGAACGAACAAAGTAGGAAGTTCGGGGCCTGTCCAGTTGGACCGTATAGAGATGCATACGCGCGGAACCATGAGTTTCTCTGTTGGGAACTGTGAGTGGAGAAACTATACTGGACAATTCTTCAGAGCAAAAGCCATGGAAGTAGGACCTATAAAAAAGCGATAAATCCCCCACATCCCGACGATGAGCAAGAGAGGGATGCTTTTCTGTAAGTAAAGGATCATTAATGAGACGAATTGCTCTTCTCTGAATAGAATCAAGAATGCTTAGGGTTGTGGGGGACGCCATGCCCCAGATATGAGAACGATATTCCAAGGGAGGTCGGATTTGGGACTCATATAAAGTGTATAAATTAGAAGCGGAAAAATACTTTTTGGCTCGAAAGAGAAATCCAAGCTTTTTGAAGCTGCCGTGGCTATAGATACACGATGACGCCGAAAGCTCATAAACCGCACCAAACAGTCATTTTTGTAGATGCATCGGCTTTTCAACCATTATCATTGAACTATAAATTGCCAAAATGTGGCAATTCTGCTTTTTAACAAATACACGAAGAATGAGATATTTCGGCACATACACGACAATAAAACTAAATTATGTCTCAGAGTTATTGAAAATATGGACCGTCGGACAAAGGTATACCACCGAAGCCGTATCGAGCATTTGGCGGACATTTTGTTATACACATTATTGTCAAACATCCCTATATAATAATAAACAATAATATGAAGATTCTTTAACAACATTGTGCTTTATTTACTTCGTGCGTTTTGGTTGAACCACCCTTTAGGTCCCACCGCTGATGTCGTACTAAAAAATGATCATCAACTGTAAAACAGATAATCGCTAAAAATCCTCAGAAACAGCTTAGGTCGGGTTTCCACGGGCCACTTTTTGAAGTTGATATGGGCCACAAAAAGTTGTTCGATAGTAGCCGATCCGACCACAAAAAGTAGTTCGTCTACCTAAGCTATATATCCAATAGGTACTGAGATTCCCATGCTTAGGATCCTTATCTTGGACACACTGTATACCTTACGGACGAGAATGTTTAAAATTATGTTTTTTTTTCTGTTCTGCTGTGCTTTTATTTAGCTGCTTAAGTGTAGTAAATTTTCTAAAAATATTTGAATTAGTATAAAAGTTATGATAAAAACACGATTATTTTTCTTAATTCTTAACACCCCGTAGTTCCAACAGTGGCACGTTTAGGGCATATATACATACAAGGTTTTTTCTTATTTCTTAATGAAGAATTACCTATTAAGGTTTGTCAAAATAGTTTTTGAACATCCTGGGTAAATAACATATACACAGTGTTCCGAAATTAAAGCACCAAATTTTAATGGCATATAATTAACTATGGATTTTTTTTAAAGTGCAAGTTTATGTCGCGGCTCTAAAACGGACTACTATAATAAATATTAAATCATACCTTTTTATTAAAAACATAATAATTTAATTTTTCATTTTAGTTTTTGACTTTATACTAAAAAAATCAATTTCGTATTTTCCTAAAAGTAAGTAAAGTATGAGAAGTGATTTCTAGGAGGATCAAGGCCCTTTAGATAGAATTAAAATTAAATTTAAATATAAAATTTAAAGAAAACTTGTTTAAATAATATTGTTGCATTCCGACGTATAAAATGGTCTTCAGAATCCAATAAACAAAAAATATACAGGGTACCAAATTAATAAATCAAAAGTTTCAAACATTTTCTGTAAAACCAGAAATCGTAAAAGCTTATCGTATACAGCGTGTCTTCGGAAGTTCTTACCAAATGAAAAAATTTAAATATTAACTTCATAAAAAAACGTGCCTCTTCATAAAAAGTCCTGTTGGATGAGAAAAAACATTTTCATAAAAATAATTGTGTGTTGGATGTACACGGTGGCTTAAAAAGACTTTTTACTAAATGAATATACAGGGTATTTTCTTACTACGGCAGAAAACTTTAAAGGGTGTTTTCCTATGTCATTTTATAAAGAAAAGTTTCAATAAACATATGTTTAGAGTTGCTTTGTTTTTGTAATGCAGGGCGTAAAATTTTTAAAGAAAATCAATATTTTATAAATATCCTTAATACCCTTAAACTGATTTAGTTGGAATTTGGTTCGTTTGTTTGACGTAATAAAGCTCTTTTAAAGCTTTAAATTATTTGACTTTATTTGGTCCAGTAGCGTCTCAGCATGCACTTAAGCCAATATTATTGAGAGAAATGTGTACATCACTGGCTTTTTATGTAGATTTAAATTTTTTTCTATAAAGCAACTAAAAATACAACTTTTTAGTTTTGTACATTTTTTGTATCTGGCTTCGTATTTAGGATATTTATAAAATACAGTCTTTTTAAAAAATAATTAATGCTCTGCATCTCAAAAACGAAGCAAATCCGGACATATGTTTAAATAAACTTTTTTCATAAAATGGCATAAGAAATCACTTTTTAAAGTTGTTTACCGTAGTTAGAAAATAACCTGTATCTTAGTTTGAAAACAAGTCATTTTTAGGCCATCCTGTACATTCAACCTATAAAAACCTTTGTTTAAATGTATTTTTTCATCAAGCAGGACTTTTTATAAAGGAACAATTTTTTTGTAAAGTTAATAATTAAAAAAGTTTTTCATTTGGCAAGAACTTTCGAACAACACATACAAATTAATTTTCGTTAGTCTTACAACCCTACCAAATTTTGTTAGTATCAATAAAGAAATAAAAAAAAATGGCACTCGAAACTTAATCTCCTGGGCACACGGTATAGTTTAAAAAATTATAAAAACTTGCATTTGCAGCACATCATTCTGAAAACTTTTACACAGTTTTGTAAAATAATCTTAAAATAATAATAAATAAAAATATTAGTATTATTATAAAAAAGCGTGGGCTTTTTGTGTCACATTTATCGTTTATCGAGCGCCCGATACTTTTTACGATAATACTAGTATTTTTCGATTCTGAACCGGTTATGGGACTATTCGCATGCGCAGTGAAAAAGCAGCGTTCGCGGTTAGTAAAATCCTGAATTTTTAGTAACAGTTCTGTGTTCGCGGGTTACAATGGAATCAGTTCGTTACCGGTTCGTAACCTGATTAGCAGTCCTGGGATTTTTGTTGGAACTAAAAGTTCAGTTCGGAATTTATTGCGCATTGTCGACATGGTGAGCTGTTTTCTGTTTTTGTGGTACAGAAATAAACCGTTGTATTACAGTTTATTTGTTTTTGCCACTTTTTATGCGGGTTAATATACCTGTTGAATATTTTTTTATATTTTTGTGATTCTGAGCGTATATAAACAAAGGATTTTTAATTGTATTCCGTATGAATGTATGTATGCAATAAAATAAATAAAGATTTAATTAAAAAATATAGACAATATTAAAAGATTTTACCATTTCTTGTTGTTTGAATTTTATCTTTAGTTAAATACACATAGGTACTTATGTTAAAAACGAGAGGAGGCTGGGAATCCCTCGTCTTCGGCCGAGAGACCTTAAGTGGCATTCGACAGTATAATAATTTACCTTTTTGTTTAAATTTTTTTTTGTATAGTATCCAATTTAACCATGAAAAATCCCAATCAAAAGGCTAGGTTGGAATATATCCTCAGCTGTATAGAAAATCGTTCGCGGTAAATAAAAATTCCGAACTAATAAATAACTAGACATGCGCTTTAAAACAATTCTAAACCAGTTCGGTTCTGGTTCAGAATCGGTTCATTACTAGACCCGATAAAAAAGCTATTATTTTAAATTTTGGGTTTTATGTGCTCTAAAAGGGTGTTTTGAGTTTTTTTTTAAACTATATTTCTTAGCAATAATACAAATATTTTTCGTTCATTATTGTTTTAAGATTATTTAAAAAATATTTTAAACTGTTTAGTTAAATGTGCTTTAAAAGCGTGCCTGTTTTTTATTTTTTAAATAATAATTATGACTATTCTTCTAACCAATATTTTAACCTGCAATTAAAATATCGAACGTGAATTAGTAAATTAAATTTATAAGTTCATCATTTAAATAATAAGGTGTATACAAATATAATCAAACCAGCGTTACCCAAATAAAGTGAATTATTTAATTAAAGTTTTTTAAGTTTATTATTTAAAAAGGCGTATACAACAATAATAAATATCTACAATGAAGAGTTGGGTCGAATACTGAAAATCGGTATTCGAATACCGAATATTTGAATAGTTGGAAAAAGAGTATTCGAATACTCGGTATTCCCAAACACCCGGAATCGGTATTCGAATACTGGACAAAAAAGATTCAAATACTACAAATGAAAAAAAAAAACAAGACCGATGATTAAAATTTAAAGAGAAAAAAAAGGTCCTCATCTCATTTTTCCCTACTTTTTGTTCCCTTTTAGTATTCTACTCATGACAATTTTGGTATTCGAATACTGCTTACACATTCCGGTATTCGAATACTCGGAACGCCGATATTCGAATACTCAAAAGAAGTATTTGTCGAATACTTCAAAAGTATTCGAATACAGAATCCAGAATACTAACCAAAAAGTATTCTGCCGAATACCGAATACCAAATACACAAATGTATTCGAATACTATTCGAATACCGGCAAAATGTATTCTGAATACTATTCAGAATACTGAATATTCGAATACGTCCCAACTCTGCTGCAATGTTAGCCTTATAATTTTTTTGTATAAGCAGAACACTCGAATAAAAATAATTTTCAAAATATTAATTTCAATTTATAAAAATATCAAAATATAATTCTATTGCAACTGTCTACTATGAGATACTATATTAAAATATATTGTTTTTTAAAAACAAAACTCGTTTTATCAGCAGAAAGTTTTGAAAAGTTTCTAGCTAAATTAAACTCAGGACCGTGAAATTAAAATACGCCCTTAGGGCATTTTACATTTTGTTAAGTCTTTTGCGCTTTCGTGGTGATGTGTAACTAAGGCTTACTTTTAATTGAAACACGAAACTCTACGGCAATATCAACAGGTCGGCTAGTAATAAGCCCATACAGTTTCGCTTCTCTTTTTAAAATTAAGGGTATTTTAAGTACAGGGTGTCCGACTATATTTTGACCCATTTTGATAGCGAATAACTTTAAAACAAATATAGTTATCATAAAGTGGTTTGCGTAGAAAGCTTTAGAAGTTTTAATAGTAATTTATGTAACAAGTGCATAAAGTGACACTCTTTTTACGAATGGGAAGTTAGGCGAGTGCGGCAATCCCATGAGTAAAAAAGACACTGTATGCATGTGTTAAACACTATATTTTTTCCACGACCATATAAAAATTTCCCGAAATACCATTTTATACATGTTTTATTTATTTAAACCTATTAATTTTAATTTTTGCAGCACAACCATTATATTGCAACAAAAATAATAGCCTCCTTATTTTTTAAGAGACAATGATCTTTATAACTATGCATTTATTATTTAATGTAAGAAAATTGTATGTATTTACTTTTTGTAGAAATAATACTAAAACAGTATAAATTATTAGTAGCATTAAACCCCTTTTATTTGCAAACTGTCAAATTTTAAAACTAGTGACATATGAACTAAAAGAAATAATGACGAAATCAAAGGTAACTTGACCGTTTGGTTCAGTTGATGTCGCTTTTACTGTTACATTGCATAAATTGATATTTAAGTCTATTGTGGTAGACATAGAAACAAAACACTAATTCAAAATGTAAAAAAGCTTTAAAGTGTTAAAAAAGTTAGTTTTTTAACACTTTATGTAGTGTACTACATTGTAGTACTTTACCCTCATGTTAACGATTAAAAAAACAGCATTTTTTAACGGCCGTGGAAAAAGGTATTTTTATCATATCTTCGCCATTTGATTGTGACATTTAGTTAACACAAAAACAAAATGGTCGATTTTCCAACATAAAACATCATGTATATTTTTTTACCATCTTAAAATGGAACCTTTCCCTTCTAAAAATGTAACAAAAGTTAGGGTTATTACTAAAAATAATGGATTTGTTGATCTGAAACTGACTGCTTGGCAACTAAGAGTATTACCTAACATTAAAAATTTGCTACATACAAGGTAACAAGAAAAAATACGGCATCAAAGCTTTAGGATTAATACTTATAAATAATAATAATAAATAATAAAAAGGTAAAGCTTGTAACTTTGTGAGTTTGTGGGTTTGTTTGTTTGTAGCCGCTAATCTTTGAAAGTACTGAACCTATCATAAAAATTATTTCACAATTAGAAGGCTACACTATTTAGGAGTTTTATAGGCTATATTTTACTATGATTAAACAAAAATTTCAGATATTAAAGCCCAACGAAGTGGACACGGGTCGGTTATCTTGGATAAACTATAACTAAAATTCGATATTGACGTTACTATTCTCAACAAATTTTAATACGGTTTTTTAAATAGATAAAGTGATTTAAGAGAAAAGTTTATACGTATAATAATATAAAAAAAACCTATACAAAGTGTTTAAAAATATTGTTTACATTTAAAATTAGATATTGACGTTACTATTCTTAAAGGATTATGATGTTTTTTTTAAAGGATAGAGTGATTCAAGAGAAAGGTTTATATGTATAAATAATATAAAAAAAACATATCCAGAGTGTTTTAAAAAATAGTTTACATTTAAAATTCGATATTGACGTTACTATTCTCAACGGATTTTAATGCGTTATTTTTTTAATAGAAAGAGTGTTTACAGAGAAAGGTTTAAATATATATTATATTGTAAAAGAAAACATATACAGAGTGTTTAAAAACATAGTTTACATTTAAAATTAGATATAGACGTTACTATTCTCAACGGATTGTGATGCGTTTTTTTTTAAATAGATAGAGTGATTGAAGAGAAAGGTTTATATGTATAATAATGTAAAAGAAAACATATACAGAGTGTTTAAAAACATAGTTTACATTTAAAATTCGATATTGACGTTACTATTCTCAATGGATTGCCGTTTTTCTTTTATTAGATAGAGTGATGTTAGAAAAAGAACATATACAGAGTGTTAAAAAAATAATTTACATTTAAAATTCGATATTACTTAGCGGATTTTGATGCGGTATTTTTAATAGATGTACTGATTTAGGGAAAAGGTTTATATGTATGATTTAAAAAAATAGACATATACAGAATGTAGTTTACATTTAAAATTCGATATTACTTAACGAATTTTGATGCGGTTTTTATAATAAATAGAGTGATTCAAGAAAAAGGTTTATAGGTATAATAATATCCAAATGCAACTGAAAAAAGTGTTTATGGAAGTTGTGCACACGTATCTATGGTTTATAAAAAAATATAGAATCGCCACACTGGGTGGTTCAAAAAGATGTTAGATTAAAAAACCCTTTAAACTAAAATGCATTCTAACTATGTTATTATACCATTTAGAGGTTTACAAAATTGCTTAAATTTAAAGATTTGCAAAATAATTATTAGTTTAAAAAATATATTATACAGGAAGTACCAAAAATTTTTAAATAAGTTTCTTATCTCTATTCAACGAATTATGATGCGGTTTTTTGTTTTTTATATAAAGTGATTTGGCCATTTGGTTGTTGTGTTAACAAAATGTAACAACTAAATAGCAAGGATATAATAAAAAACCTTAAAAGAATCCAAAGCCTTTTGCGACACCCTGTATATAGCTATAACTGTTAGAAGTTTCGTTAAAAGTGGTATATAAATTGGAGATTAAACTTTATATTTAGAAAATATTTTGCTTATATACAGGGTAGTTAAATTTGCCCTATTAGAATTTGATCGATTTTTTAAATGGAACACCACCAATATTTTTGCATACATGGATTTTTTTATGTTTGTCTATACATGTGTACAATATAAAACTTAATACCTTATAAGTTTAAAAAATAAGTTTCCTTTAAAAATATAAAAACAACATTGACACAGATTTTTTCTAAAGTCGTAAAAAGGTTACTGTATTCAAAAAAATATTAAATTTACTTGTAAAGTGCTAAAAGATACCTCTATAAGTTAAGGCTAAGTTCAGTGTACAAAGTCAGTGTTTAAAAATATTCTTGCAACAACCAAAACTTTATTCGGTATTTTCTGTTTTTTTTTTCAAATGGAACACCCCGCTAACCATAATTTAGTCTAATAGATAATATAGAAATAAACCACATTAAGTACATCTTACTTTATTAGGTTCGGAAATATGGCCATTCCAATCAGGTATTTGGTTAATTTTTAAAGTACCGCCATTTTGTAGCAGGTAAACATTTTGACTTTATACTCTAGGGTTATAAAGTAATCGTCAGGAGCTTAAAAATTATATATCACTTGACCCCCCTTTTCATTTTAGAATTTTGGGGTGGTGTACCTGGTGGTTAAGGGGTCGTAAGGGCGCCGTTCAATGTTTTGTAAAAAACGTTCCTCTTCAATAAATATATTGACGTGTTTTGGGGATTTTCTTAAATCCTACACAAATAACTTGAGAGGTAAGTTATTAAATGAACACCCTGTATAATTTTAGGTAGGCAGCACTTTTTTAAGCAACATTTTTACCTAGTAAATAATTTGGTTAAAACAATTAAAATAAAAGGTACATCAATCAACCAACAAAACTAAAAGTAATAAATACAGTTTAAATCTAAAACTAGTAATGGCATTATCAAGTAGTAAGAAATATACAAAACATATAATTAATGTTATTAATTGAGCTAGGTCTTGGTGTGTCCTCAAAGAAGGGCTTAATTAATGTCCTACGTCTGGTTGCATTTATTAACTTGGGAAAACTCTAAGCCAAGGATAGTTAATAAAATAAACAGAAGGACAAAAGATATATTGGTTATCACCAAAAAATTATTTATTTGGGTCATTGGGCTCCGGTACAAAAGAGCGACATACAAAAGAGCGACACCATTTGAGCGACATACAAAAGAGCGACATCCCTAAACAGCGACATTCCAAAAGAGCGACATACAAAATAGCGATACTCTGCAACCTTGATTAAATTAAAACTCTTTACTATGATTATTCTTTTCGCTATCTTAATGAAACCAGTAGAAAAGTTAGTAAAACTATTATTTTATTACACTAGAAACAGAAGCAAACATAAATATAAAAGTAGTATTTAAACAAATTTATAGAAGAATAAACATTTTAAAGAGATAAATTAAGAGCTATCGCACGAAGATACTCTTTCACATTTCTAAACGCATAATTCTGGACTAAAACCTGCAGCCGCTGTTTTTGTCTTATATACTTTGTCTTTGCTCCAGGTTCTCTGTGACCAATCCTAAATCTTGTTATGAACAACTCAGTTTTCTTCTGCTCATTATGGATATGTTCAAGTAGTTTGTAAATAGTCGGGTGCTGGCAGTCTATCGCATTTTGGAATGCATTGTGCCATGCTTCAATGGAATTGTTCGTTTTAGGAAGGCCGGTTCTTATCCTGTCGTATACATTCCACAAACCGATTTCGTATCTTGGTTGCAGTTGATATAGTCTTCTACCGACATAATTTTCTTCCCAATACGTCACAATGGGTGTTAGTTCTTCAGGAAAGTCTTCTTGGATAATCTCCAATGCAAATTGCACGTCTCTTGGAGGAACATAACTAAGTGCTATAAGCATTTTGCAGCACACTCTGATTTCTTCTTTTTCCTTGTACAATGCCGTCAATCCTTTTTTTGAATGTTTCTCCAAAGGCTCTGGGAGAGATGGAATTGACATCCCACCAAATCAACATTAGGAAAAATATTTTTAATGGCATTAATTGGTGCCATTTCAAAGTCTGTGACAATGCTTTTAGGATTAAGTGCAGTTTCTAACTCCTTTATTTTATGAAAAACTTGGGTGTAAGTTTCCATTTTTTGTCTTCTAGCAAAGCATATAACATAGGAACAGCTTTATTTTCCATTAATGCATGGATGGTATACAACTGCAAAAAGCAGTTCGGTACTATTTTAAATGTACCATCAACTGCCCAGTTGTTAAATTCTGCTAATATTTTAAGGTTGGAATTTGTACCAAATAATAAAATTCGACAGTCCAGTTGACTACTTGAGTCATACAAAAGGAAAGCATCCCCATCACTTGTTTTTTTATACTTTTCCAAAATAACAACTTCGGAAGCACAGGAAAAGTTTGTAGAGCATCCCTCGCCAAAATCTCTTTGCCTATTTATGACTTTTTTGGAAGCATCGTATGAAGGCAACAAAACCTTTTCCTCTGTGCTTAAATTGGATATATTCATATTTACAATGTTTCTAGGTCTTAACTCTAATACTTCCCTCGCAGTTTTCTTAATTTTATTATTAAATAGGTCTATTTTTTCTTCGGCAGGATTTGGAGCGTGGTTGTGAGGAGTTGTCGTCCTTTTTCCCCGTTTTCCACTTTTACAATTAATCTTCCCTTACACCCGGACTTGGAACATCTCCAGTTAACAGAATATGCAAAAGATTTGTCTTTCCTGTAGCGATATCCCTCGTAGTAAATAATCGGCTTTGATTTTTGTGAAAACGCATCCATTTTTCTAACTTTTCTTAGACAAATACTGGTTGTTATTACCATATAAACATGTTGTCAACCATACTTCGAAAAAGTAGGACATTTACATAATAAAGGTATTAAGCCAACACCTACGCAGGTGTCAATTATTATTAAAAATAAAATGTTGAAGGTGTCATTTATTTGCATATTATGTCAATATCTTTTATGCGAAATAAAGACTGAAAAAAGCAATTTTATCTTGTGACTTACGAGAGTTCGATAATGCAATGCAGCGACATTAAAAGTACAACATTTTCTGTTGTTATTGTATATAATTTTCCGTTGTCGCTTTTTAAATATGTCGCTATTTTGAGATGTCTCTCTTTTGTAAGTCGCTTATTTGGGATGTCGCTATTTTGGGAAGTTGCTCTTTTATATGTCGCTGTTTTGGGATGTCGCTTAAATGGTGTCGCTCATTCGTATGTCGCTCTTTTGTACCGGAGCCGGGTCATTGGTCTAAGAAGCATATTCTTTTCAACGTAAACTCTGTGTCTACATAAGTTTGTTTTTTTTTACGAAAGACAAATCTATACTAATATTCAGGTTCTTACAAATTCGAGGAACACCATTAGGATCCCGGAAACGGTAAGAGATACAGGGTTGGTTAAATTGGGGCAAAGTTGCACATTTTTATGCTTAACAATATTCCGTTTTAACAATTTAAAAATTTGCTGCCGTTCCGGAATTATCCGGCAAAAACCGAAATTTTGCGAGGTTTTATTTTTTTCTTGGTTTATTTGAATAGATGTTTTAAAACTAAAGACACATTAACATTGCCACTTTTTCTGTTCTATAATATGATGTCACTAAATTTATGATCCGACGCTTCGTCTTTGAGCCACCATCATAAGCTTTCTTTTTTAATAGGCGGAATATTTGATTCTAAACTTAATACACTCGTATTTTAATTCCTAATACAACGATATATCACACTTTACATTCATGCGACGTTTCAAATCAAAAAACCACCATGCACTATTTTTCCATTAAAAATTAGGTTTTTATTCCAAACGATTTTAAAAATTTTCATTTGAAGGTAAGTATGTATCCATTTGTTTCTATTAAGTACTACTAATTATTATTCCTTTTAATAATTTATTTATTCATAATTTAACTAACAAGCTACAAGAACTAAGGAAATTTACATACATTTACCTATATGTAATAAAATAAAGCATTTAATTTAATAAAACGCCTTTATTAATTTATAGTAGCCTGCCATAAAAAAATGGATGCATACTTACCTGTAAACGCTGGAAAGTATGAGCTGGGGGAAAAATCGGTATTGTAATGGCAAAATGGTGAATGATGATGGTTTTTGGTTCGAAATGTCGCCTAAATGTAAAGGGTGATATATTGTTGGTTTTAGAATTAAATTACGAGCTTGTTACGCCTAATACCAAATATTCCTCCCATTAAAAAAAAAACAAAGTTGATGATGGTGGCTCAAACACGAAACGTCGGCTCTTAAATTTATTGACATCATTTTATAGAACAGAACAAATGGCAATGTAAACCAAGAAAAAAATAAAAACTGTTTCGCAAAATTTCGGTTTTGGTTTTTCCGGATAATTCCCGAACGGCTGCGAATTTCTAAATTTTTATAACGGAATATTGTTAAGCATAAAAATGTGCAACTTTGCCTCAATTTAACCAACCCTGGATCTCCTACCGGTCTCGAGATCTTAATGGTGTTCCTTGAATTTGTAACAGCCTGTATAAAGAGGTAAAGTTTGTAACTTTATTTGTAGCCGCTAATCTTCGGAAGTACTAAACCTATCATAGAAATTCTTTTACAATCAGAAAGCTACACTATTCAGGAGTCTTATAGGCTATATTTTTCAGGAAGTACCAAATTTTTTATTAAGTTTCTTATCACTATTCAACGGATATTAATGCGGTTTTTTAATAGATAGAGAAATTCAAGAGGAAGGTTTATATGTATATATTAATATCCATAATCTTCACGGTATAAGGAAGGAGAATTGTTTTACTCCAAATTAACGCGTGTAACGTCGCGGGCAACAGCTAGTATAATATAAAGGTAATATAAAAACAAGGTACAATAATAAATAAAAATTGTTCGGAACCTAAAAGGCATCATCAAATATTAAGGTACTCTTAAACAAAAGCCGGACCGAGGGAACGCCAACGGAAACGCGAAAGCGAAGGCGGAAGCATTTGGACATACCTAGGTTTTCTTAAACTTTATTTTTTTAAGTTACTTAAGGATTCATACTTTCCAAAATCATCATCCTATTTCGAAACAGTTTTTCTTTCTCTTCCAGCTAAATTTAGAACATAAACATTTCCTCGTCAGAAGTATACATATCCATTAAAAACTTTTTTACTACTAAAATCGTAAAAACGCAATGATTAATTATTGAAAATATCCGCACGTATCTATCCGTCTCAAATGGACGCACCTGCAGTACTCTACCCAATCCGTCTCCGCGCGTCGCTAGTCGCGTCTTGTACAAGGTTGGGGCAAGTAATTTTTGTAACAATGGTAAAAATTCAACTTGTTGCAATACATTTATTAATTATAAATTTTATAGAAAAAATCCAAAAACACTTTTTAAATTAACTGTAATTGAAAAAATCTAAAAACAGTTTTTTCTAAATAAACAAAATATCATATTTTTTATTTAAAACATGTTTTTATGTAACCATTTTTGTTAAAAGCAAAAATACGGGTATCTTCTTTACTTTTAAGCAGAAATTATAGTTTCAACAAACCTTGTAGATTACTAATAAAATATGATATTTGATGGTTTTTTTTTTGGATCATGCACCACTTTTTATAAAGAACACCTTTTTTTTTATAAAATTATCAATATTTTTTTTATTTATTATTATGACGGTGACTTACGTAGATACACTGTATATTTTTAGCCTAGTTTTAGTTTAATTTTGTTTTAATAGCAAAAACTCTAAGTTTCAATTAAGGAATTTATTAGCTTTCAAATTTTTACGAACCATCCAACAATTTTAAAGGTGCTAATTTTGCACAAAAATATTTACAATGTAAAATGCTGCAATGTTAAAATGATCTTTTTTATTTTTGTTTATATCGTTACTTTTATTTTTTAATTAATTCTTTAACATTTCTTATAATGTTAGCATAAGTCCGAAAAAGTTATCAAGATATAGATAAGCTTTTATGTACAGGGTGGCGCATTTTCGTTGACCTTGCAGGGTATGGCGAAAACTAAAAAGATAGAGCAAATCCTATTGCGCATTCTCGATGTCAATTTTTAAAACAAATTTAATGGTAAAAGTGAATTATACCTTACTTGATTCGTTTTGAAGATACAGGGTGTTTTTCAAATTTTGTTAATTTGGCCAGGCACTTGTAACTCGTTTGATATTAGATATAGAAAAAATGTAAATAGAAAAGTTTTAGGGATTTTAACGTAGAACTCAGTGGCGTGCCTTAATTTTTTCCATTGACTTTTTTTTAAGGTATAACACAAAGTTGGGTTTAAAAAATAAAACATCCTGTTTATTTTATTATTATTTAAAAGGTCTCCTTAAAAGCTATAAGAAATCTATCTATGTCTTATCTATATTTTAATAGTTTCGAAAATATAATCATCAGGATTTTCTTTAACGAAACACCCTGTATATTATATTACCGTAAAAAGATCTTTTAGGAAGGGTTAGCAAAATACCACATTTAATACATTTCTCTCTATTTTAGTTTTTGAAATATGACCATAAATCAAAAAATAGTAGATATACGCATTAAGATTTGGACGCTTATATTTACGAAACTGTTAGGGAAAATCATTTTAAATGTGTTAAATTTTTAAAGGTCTTTAAATAGACTTTAAATTAATGATAAAATATACAGGGCGTTTTATTTTAAAAATGCCATTTTATTAACAAATTCCTGATGATGGCTATATTTCCGAAACTATGGCAAATTAAATATATCAAATTTTGTATTTTGTACGGCTTTTAAAACGACCTTTTAATAGTAAGAATATATACAGGGTGTTCCATTTAAAAGAACGCACCTTTGTGGTATAACTTAAAATCAATTAAAAAGTCAATGGAAAAAATATAGGTATGCCACTTAATTTTACGTAAAAATCGCTAAAACTCTGCTATTTACATTTTTTTAATATCTCTTATTTCAAGCAAGTTACAAGTGTCTGGCCAAATTGACAAAATTTAAAAAACACTCTGTATCTCCAAAATGAATTAAGTTACCCAAGATTTACTTTCACCACTGCATTTGTTTTAAAAATCAAAATCGAAGTTGCGCAATCAGATTTGTTCTATCTCTTTTAGTTTTTGCTATACCCTGCAAGGTCAACGAAAAGGCGCTACACCCTGTACAACCTTTTAATTAAAATAAAACCCGGTAAAGGGTGGTTTGTTCCATAAAAGGCCACCATAGGGCAGTTAATATCATAATATAATATTATTTTTTATTAAAAAAAAAACATAATTATATTGTATTGTAAATTTAAACAAAATATTATTTGGCTTTTCTCCAGAATAAAATTTAAAAGTTTATTTAACATTTTAAGAAAATTAAAACTTTTATACATTATGAAGAAACAATTCTGCTCTTACATAATAAAATAAAAATTATTATTGCTTTAAAAGAAATAAAATAATGAAATATTCAATATTAAGTTACTTACAATACAAAGCTTTTAATCTATAAACAAAGGTTCATTGGCACTCGGTTGAAATCATTTTAATGCAATAAAATAAAATCTTAACAAGACGCCAGTGAGCTAGTGAGGCAAAGTACCCTTTAGCTCACTAGTGAATTATAGACAATACAAAATTTTGTTTCTGGTGTTGACAATGACAAGTAACAAATAATGGATGACGTTTTCAAATTATTTCGATATTAAAAACGATTTATACGAAAGTGTTGGATAAAATTTTGTATTAGACACGTGAGTTATTACATATAAGTCACTTAAGAAAATTACCTCTCTCGCCCTTCGGGCTCGAGAGTTAAACTTTCTTGCGTGACTTATATGTAATATAACTCACTTATCTAATAAATAACTATTAGCCATATAATAATAGTTATTTATTAGATAAGTGAGTTATATTACATATAAGTCACGCAAGAAAAGTTTAAGGGGTTATTTTCTTTAGTGACTTATATGTAATAACTCACGTGTCTAATACACAATTTTATCCAACACTTTCGTATAAATCGTTTTTAATATCGAAAATAATTTGAAAACGTCATCCATTATTTGTTACTTGTCATTGTCAACACCAGCAACAAAATCATATATATTGTCTATAATTCACTAGTGAGCTAAAGGGTACTTTAGCTCACTAGTGACTTATAGTACACTTTATATCCTCAAAATCTGATCAATTATGTAGATATTATATGTAAGTGTTGGATAAAGTATTTTAGGTTTTATTTGTTTTCTGGGAGATTAGATTTAAACAAAATATTATTTGGCTTTTCTCCAGAATAAAATTTAAAAGTTTATTTAACATTTTAAGAAAATTAAAACTTTTATATATTATGAAGAAACAATTCTGCTCTTAACTTAATATTGAATATTTCATCATTTCATTTCTTTTAAAGCAATAATAACTTTTATTATATTATGTAAGAGCAGAATTGTTTCTTCATAATATATAAAAGTTTTAATTTTCTTAAAATGTTAAATAAACTTTTAAATTTTATTCTGGAGAAAAGCCAAATAATATTTTGTTTAAATTTAATCTCCCAGAAAACAAATAAAACATAAAAATATATTGTATTGTATTATATTTAAAGAAAAAAATATATACAGGGTGTAATTTTTTTATAGCTAAAAATACAAGGTATGAGTTCTAAGCCTATTTAAGGAAAAACATTTTATATAAACATAATGTCCGTAACACCGTTAGCAATTTATTTATTTCTTGTATAGGCCAAAAATGTCTTTGCAGGATTTTTCTAGATTTAAACTCTAAACTAGTAGCAAAGCTATAGAAAAAAATATTTTTAACAACTTTAAACAAATAAATTTTTAATAAGTATTTCCTTATTTCTTTATAATTTTATTTTACATAAGTGCTGACATAGACTTTTAGTGTGGTTGTAGTCGACTTCTGGGGCCGTATTTTTCATGATTCGTATTTTATAAGATCTCTCGCATTTCGAATTGATTTATCATAAGATGCGAACCATTCTGAAAGACGCAAATGACCATTAATAGCGCCGCTGGGGGTTATATAACCACTTTAGGAAATCATTTGATGATTTTGTTGCGTATTAAATGAACGTTTCACTGCCACTTAGAGACCTGGCAAAATAAGACGGCTTTTAAAGGTCAAAGAACTATAATTTTACAAACATTTTCAAGTGCAAAATTTAAATGAGTTATAAAAGTCTGACGATAAAACTATTTAAGTCCCATAAGACTATATTATATACCATGTTTTTACAATTTTTACTAATTTACTACTAGTAATATGTACGCTACAACAAGTTTTAAATTTTAGTCTGTCGATTGGGAAGTGGAACTAGTGGTTGTAATGGGTAAAGTGGCAAGAAATGTAAAAGCTGCTGATGCCTTTGATTACGTGTTCGGTTACACTGCGACCCAGGACCTAACAGCAAAAGACTGGATGACCAGAAATGGTAAGATTTTATAGATTAGTGTTTTTTTACTTTTTGCCACTGGCTTAGAAAATATTTTTAAATTATTATATTTGAAAACTCGGACATGGGACCTACACCAAATTTATATCAAGTTCTAGTGGCCTTAAGAGGAACACTTAGTAAAGAAAATTTTTCTTTTTGTAGTTTGTGAAAACACATGACTTTTGGATTACCGTCCTCTGGATTACCGTCCTCTTTTCCTAAAAAAAATAAAAGTTGATTTTTTGTTTATATATATATTTTCGTGAACTAGAATACCTACCTGTTTTTTTCATTTAGAGAAATCAAAACATTTTTAATCAAAAAAATTGTGGAGCGGAAAAACTCGCTATAGTTTTTTTAATATATGGATCATTTTTTTTTAAATTTGTCAATAAAATTTAATTTAATTGTATTATTAAATAAATTTACAAAAAATACAAAAAAAACTTTTTGAAACTTGGGTGGTGTTTATCCAAAAAGCAATTTTTTTACAAATTTCCAAAATGAAAATTATTATATTAATTTTTTTTTTTCATCTATTTCATAATACATAAAAATATATATATATATATTCTTCTTTTGTGTTTGTAACATCCACAACTACAACCGTCGCCATATTACTTGTTAGGTCTGTCTCTTTTAAAGCGGTCTCACCTCTTTGCAGCGACCTCTTTTCAAATACGGTTAAAAACACGACGTTAATGACGTAATTATTTACCGAAAAATGTATTTATTTAAAACCATTTTAAACCGTTAACAATAAAAAATAGGGCTTTGATCTAGGGATAGAATTTCTGTCTAACGAAAATAGATAATTATAAGGAATATTTAAGTAGAAAAAAAGCTTAACATTGCCTTATTCTCGTGTATCTCCCACTTTTAATTTAATTGGTTTGGAGTGGTAAGTGGGTGTGGCATTTGCTTGAAGGGTTAAGTCGGTGGCGTACGCGTGTCTGGCTGACAAGCCGCAAATTCAGACACGTATAACGCTTGCGACGCGACGCAGCTAAGCACGTACTTTTGTAACTTATGAAATTAAATTATATAGTGTAAATTCACTAGCGACGCGTCTACTCGAAAAGACTGTAATTTTCCTCACAGTAACATAGTTTCTCGCGTCGCATTCGTTAGACGCGTCTCAACCAGGGTTGCCACAATGATTTTTATAAAAGTACTAGATTCAAGAAAAAGAGTACTAGAATGTACTAAATTTAAATTTGACAAATAAGCTAAAGCTAAAACATAGCTTTACAATTCTGAAAGTTTTGGTCCATTTTGGGACACACCACACTGTATGTGTGTGTGTGTAATATTGTAGCTGTTTTTTCGATAAAAATAATTTTGAAAAAAAAGGTTCTCACCTTGTTTTCTTTCAATTCTACGTACCAAATTAAATTAAATTCAAAATCATCCTCAAAATTATTTATTAAGTCCCGATGATTGTATTTTGCCGCCCCCTAAACTACGTCTGCCGCCCCCTAAAAACGCCGCCATAGGCTTCAGCCTACTCAGCCTTTTGGTAAATGCGCCACTGAATTTAAAAAACGTACTAGATTTTGATCAGTACGATCTATTAAAAAGTACTAGATCTATTACAAATGTACTAGGTGTGGTAACACTAGTCTCAACTTGCGGCTTGCCTTAGGGAATGGCCAGACGGCGATTTTTGCAGTGCGAAGGTTGCATGTTAATTTTCAACCGCCTGCTGGGTGTTGGTGTAGCCACATTTACGCATTGGGTTTTAAAAATCGCTCTCACGCAAATCGCCTACTTGACGCTTGTCGTTCTTCAATCTGGTCGTACACTTACTCTGCTGTTACAAATACAAAACTTAGAATGAGTGTGGTAAGTAGCAATTAAGGACATGCCCCGTACTTGATGCCAGCGAGTAAGAGCAAATACCAAGGACAGGATTTTACAGCTAATCGCTTGACAAGAAAACACTTTTTACCAAAATAAAGTCATCATTTGTTTTTAACTAAAAGACAAAAACCAAAAAAATTTTTTTTTAGGAGGACAATTTTTACTATGTAAAAACATGGATCATTTTTGTCCAATTGGACCTGTTATAGTTACCAAGGATGAGATTCCAAATCCACACGACATAAATATAAAAACTTGGGTAAATGGAAACATAAAACAAAATGGAAACACGAAGAACCTTATTTTTAAGATTGATAAATTGATAGAGCATTTGTCCAGGTTAGTACAAAATATGGTATATCATTATTAGATAAATACAACATGTCCAAGATAAAAAACGGCCAGTACGGACATCTTGAAAATGGGAAAAAATACGATGTCGGTTAAATAAAAACAAAGTTGATATTTTATGTGCCTAATAATATCCTGTTTAAAAAGCTTAAAAACTCCCGAGTATTTTCGGAGATACCCGAAAAAACGAAAAATTATAAATTTCTTTTATTTTCTTTCCTGGCCTTTTTAAAATCAAATCTGAAAGTAGATTATACTTATGCATTTTTTTTCTGCTCTATTTAATGGTAGTATTTTCTTTAAACTGCGACGTTTCGTTTTCGTAGAGTCATCACCAACTTTGTTTTTTAAATACGGTACTGATATTCCTATATTAAAATTTAAAAGCCGATCTTAATACAAATGTAATGATGTATCACACATTAAGGTTTAATCCTATTACTGACCAGTTTTTCAGAAATTTGAAAAAATAACTACCCAAAAAAGCACAAAGAATAAATGATAAAATGATTTAGTTATACAATATCAGTTTTTATAAGGAACTTGTTTTAGCTTTTTTAGTCAGGTAAATTTAACAACAAGCAAAACATATTTGATACTTCTTAACTGTAATTTATCTTATTTATCTTAAATATTAGAAAAGCCCTAAAAACAAATAATTAAGTTGGTAGTAGATGATTTGATTTTTCTTAACATTGGCGGTATAACGCTATGATCTTTAATTTGCGCATAATCATGCAAAACTTTTATTAGGTTTTTTTGTATTTGCGCAGATTAAGAACATTTCCATCATACTGTCCATGTTAAGAACAACAAATTATCTACCACTTACATAATTAATTGTTTTGGAAGCTTTTCTCCTATTTTAGATAAATTACAGTCAAAAATTATTAAAGATGCTTGCTGCTAGGTTAACCTGACTAGAAAAAATCTAAAACATGTTCCGAATAAAAATTGTTATTCTATATAGGTAAATTATTTGATCATTTATTAACTGAATTATTAGGTTTTTTTTTAATAAACGAATGCATTAGTTTAATTCTGAAAAATACAGGTCCGTATTATAGGTAAACCACAATAAGAATTTAAAATAAAATAACCTTTAAAATTTTGATATTAAAATATCGGGTCTGTATTAAAAAAATGTAAATTGGTGAATTAAAAAAAGTATTGATGATAATCCTATGAAAATAAAAAGTCGTCGTTTAAATAAAATACCACCATTAGTTAGAACAGAAAAAGTGGCAATGCATGGCCTTCCTTTTAATTTCAAAAAAGTTGCTAGTTCCCCTTTGGCACGAGACCACGTAACCAAAATAATAATTTTTATGCTAAAAAGTAGTCTAAGTAACACCCTTTTACCCAAATTTTACCCGATCTCGATATCTTGTCCCATTCCCACAGGTAAAGGGGTGAAAGTACTTTTTATACATATACTCCTGTATGAAAAATTTAAACAAGTTGAGACGTAAAACCTATTTTAATAAATAACCTTTTATGAAAAAGCGGTTTGAATCGTGCAATATTCGCAATAACTGTAGTTTCCTTTTCCAGTTTCAAAACTTTCCCGAGAATTAAAAGTTAAAGTGCATTCTTGGAAAAACAAAATTGCAGAAAAGATAACAAATATTACAGGAGAGAAAAGATTGCTTATCAGTATAAGGGTACTGTAAGATTGGTTAACTTTTTTAGGTTGATCAGACTTTTGCCCTAAAAGTTAAACTTAAAATCTTGGCCTAATTTTATAAAAAGGAATATTTGTTTATTTTATTAACTTTTTACAGTACACAGATCTATTATTTGTTTATCCTATCGACTTTCGCAAAAACGAACTGACAAATTAAATATTATACATGTTCATTTCAAACATAATTGCCTACAACTTTCCTGGTGACATTTTTTTTAATTCCTATTGGTGTATCTCAAATGACAATTAAACCTGCCATTACTATGGAAACCTTTAAAAAACCGGATTAATATTTATCAATGCAATTTTGTGATTTGATGGATTTAAATTTAGTGACCGGAAGTGATCGTTTAGTATTAATTTGGAACGTTGTATAGTTAAAAACGTGTAATTGGACTCTTGATATAAAGGAAATGTAGGTTCTGTATAATAATAAATTCTGAAATTAAATATCTGCCTCTATTTACGTCTATATAAAGGGTGTCTGGTTATATTTTAAACGGGGTCTATACGCTTTATTGTTTGAAATAGAAAAATATTTTATATACAAAAGTTTTAGGGTTTTATAAGAACGGTCAGGATTTGCTAAAGAAATAAATAAATAACAATCTTAAAGTAAACAAATGAGCATCAACTTTGTTATTTTAAATGGAACCTTATGTATGTTAAAAAGAATATATTTTCCTGTTTTTAAAAATATATACTTTGTCTATGTTTGGACCACCAGTTATCGCAGAAAATGGCTCTGAAACCTGAAAAAGTCAACCGCTCTGATTCATAGACAATTTAACATGGGCAGTTTTGGTTTTATTTGTTTCTCTTAATATGGCCTTTATGTTATTTGTTTTGGTTGAAGTGAAAAAATGTCTGAAATAATAAATATTTTACTGTTCAAATATAAAGCTACATGTTTTTTGTTATAATTTTTGTGCTTTAAACAACTTAAAGTGATTCCATAAAACTTTATAAACAATAAATAAACAAATTAAAAATTATTAGTCCTTTTCTTTATTATTAGTATTTTATATAGTTTAGTGTTTGCTTTTTGTTACCACAGTATTTCTGATGTCAAAATTTTTCACAAACATAATAATTTGCATATGTTGAGGGAGTTACTAAATTAGGATGCTCCGTCTTATAATAATTTCGTGTTTGGCGGTAATTATTTACTTAAAGGTATATTTTTAATATATTTGCTTTTTTCATTGGTTAGAAAATTTCATAATGTACCCAAAGCAATAAAACAACCGTTCAAAGCCAGTGACAGAAAGGCCATATTTAAAGAAACAAATAAAACCAAAGCCGCCCATGTTAAATTGTCTATGAATCAGAGCGTCTGACTTTTTCAGGATTCAGAGTTATTTTTGCGATAATTGGTAGTCCAAATATAGACAAGGTATATATTTTTGAAAACAGGAAAATACACCTTTTAAAAGAACCTAAAACATACATGATGTTCCATTTAAAATAACAAAGTCGATGCTCATTTGTCTACTTTGCGATTTTTATTTGTTTTTTTTTTTCAGCAAATCCTAGCGATTCTTATAAAATCCTAGAACTTTTGTATTTAAAATATTTTTCTATCTCAAATAATAAAGCGTGTTGACCTCGTTTATAATATAACCGAACACCCTGTACGTCCGAGAACAAAGTAATTTTCTGAAAAGTCACATTTTGGTTCCTATTAATAAAGAAAAATGTTAATTCTTTTCAGTCACAGAAAAAAATATTTTTTTAATCTCGTCATGACATTAAATATAAATTTTTGCCAAACAATGGTTCTAAAAGTATATTGTGTGTCATAGTTAGCGTAATTGTGATTATTGTTTTTTCAGTAATAATTTTTTTTAACAATTATTTTAATATTTTATTTGCTTAAAATAAGCAGACTGTTTTTTATTCACTGTAAAACATTTAATGGCCTATTCTATGAAAACAGTTTTTATAAACATAGGATTGAAGATATGCTCTATATTGGTTAGGCGGATTCATTTATTCGACTTGTCTTTTTGTTATATACACGTCAAACGCCAATCTAGAAAAAATGGGTCTGTTTGGGTCTTGGTCCCGGGGAATAGTGAGCTAAACCTATTCGGATCTATTTTTAATTAGAATTTTTGGGGGTTTCTCTTTATTTCGTTTTAGACGACCTGCTCGATTTACCTTGCGTCCAGGACCGAAGCGGTCCCATTTTTTCTAGATTGACTTTTAACGTGTACCCAACAAAAAGACCAACGTATAACATAGGTCCCGAAATGTACTGATTTCAAGATACCGGATGTTAAAATTTAAAAATGTTTTTTCTTAAAAAATATTTTAAATAATTTTTTTGTAATGTAGGTAAATATTATTAAAAACAGTAAGGGATTTTTAGTATTACCGAAAATTATTTTTTAAGTTCAGTGGGGCCTCGAGTGGTAAAAAAACAAGTATTTTTGAGAAAAATATTTAATTGTGTCGGAACGAAATTTCGGTTTCTGCCAAAAAATCAAGTTTTGGCGGCAATTTAGGCCGAAACCGAAACTGATTTTGGAAGTTGTCGTGTGCTCGCCTAACTTCGTGTCTCGCGGCAACACTGTGTTAATTTTAAAAATGATAAAAAATAAAAATGATTAAAATAAAATGGTTTTCATTAGCAAGGCCTCTTTTTGCTCTTCAAAATTTAACGCCTTTATCAAAAAAAGTATTCTTTTTTTTAATCTTTTGACAGCCCACGAAGGGCTATGCCTAAATACCAGAGTACCGTGGGTGTCGGGTTATTAGATGTTTAACCCATCGTTCCCCCTGTTCCGTCAACGTTGTCCAAGCACTGAAACATGCAGTTGCATTTCACAGCACCTTTTAGACAAAGCGGTAGTGCCACCACGGTCGTTATTTTTAAATAACTACTACCTAAATAATTCGCTCCAAATTTAAGTATTTATAGGGTATTCTATTAAATTTAAAAAATATTAAAATATATAAAATGTTTGCTCTTTAAATTTTTTTGGTATCCCCCCTCAAAAAAGTAAGTTTTGGTTTCGGCCGAAACTGAAACCATGGACGAAATTTTGGTTGGAATCTAATTTTTATATACAGAATGTTTTCTAATTGCGATAAGAAAATGTAAGAGCGTATTTCTAAGCCAATTTTGTGAAAAAGGTTTACACAAGCATAGGATAATTTTTTTAAAATAAATCGAATTTTTAATATAATCTTATATATGCCCTTCCGATTTAATAAAACTTGGCAATGGCATTTGTTGTATTAGAAGGTTAATTTAGCTCTAACCTAATTTTAATAAGTAAGACTAGTGACCTGGCGGCATGAGACGCATCTTAGCTAATAGTATTGACAAAATAATGTACACTACTGAGTTTTCTTGCAACTTTTATATTTTTTAGAATGACACATTTAAAAATTAAAATTTTCAGTCACTTTTTAGTTCCTGCTAATAGAGAAAAATGTTAATTTTGTTTTTAGTCACGAATAAAAAATAATTTTTTAATCTCGTCATGACATTAAATTAAAATTTTTGCCAAACAATGGTTCTAAAAGTATATTGAGTGTCATAGTTAGCGTAATTGTGATTATTAGTTTTTCAGTAATAATTTATTTTCTTAAACAATTATTTTAATATTTTATTTGTTTGAAATAAGCAGACTGTTTTTTAATCATGGTAAAAATGTTATGGCCCGTTCTATAAAAAAAGTTTTTATAAACATAGGATTAAAGATACGCTTTATATTGCTTAAGCGGATTCATTTATTCCACTTGTCTTTTTGTTGTATACACGCCAAAAGTCAATCTAGAAAAAATGGGTCTGTTTTGGTCCTGGTCCAGGGGTATAGCGAGCTTAACCTATTCAGATCTATTTTTAATTACAATTTTTGGGGGTTTCTCATTATTTCGTTTTAGACGACCTGCGATTTATAGGGGTCAATAGGGCTAAACAGGGTCAGCTCGCTTTACCCCGCAACCAGGACCGAAGCAGTCCCATTCTTAAGTATTTTATAATAATGATATAATTATTAAAATTAATAAAATTTTTGCTCTTTAAATTTTTTTGGTATCCCCCGATCAAAATAAGTAAGTTTCGGTTTTGGCCGAAATTTTGGTCGGACTCTAATTTTTATATACAAAATGTTTCCTAATTGCGGTAAGAAAATGTAAGAGCGTATTTCTAAGCTAATTTTATTAAAAAAATATATACAAGCATAGGTTAATTTTTTTAAATAATTGAATTTTTAATATAATCTTATATATGCCCTTCCGATTTAATAAAACTTGGCAATGGCATTTGTTGTATTAGAAGAGTAATTTAGCTCTAACCTAATTTTAATAAGTATAAGACTAGTGACATGACGTCATGAGACGCATCTTAGCTAATAGTATTGACAAAATAATGTACACTACTGAGTTTTCTTGCAACTTTTATATTTTTTAGAATGACACATTTAAAAATTAAAATTTTGGGATTTTTAATATTTTTACGTAGCTTGCTTAATTTTTCAGAAAATAAATTAAATTTTCTAAATTGCAGATTTCTGGACCATAAAAGAGACATTTTTTTCCTACAAAAATTAGGTGCGTTAATTTCGTTTTAGCAATTATGTAACAACAACAAATACTTAATTAAATAACGTTTATACCTAGGCCAACAAATTTTCTTAAACAAAAGTGTTTTAAAAATATTAAAGTTTTTTAAAAAGTCCAACACCCTGTATCTTGAAAATAAAAAATTTTAGAACTTATGTTTTTAGTTTTTTTATCATAAAGTTGGCTTGGGAATACGCCCTTAACTTTTCCTATAGCAATTGGGAAACAGCCTGTACATATTTTTATAATTTGTCACATAAAAATACAACTTTTTAAATACTTTCACAAAGCTTGCTTGGTTTACCAGAGAAAAAATAAATCCCGCTAAATCATCAGTCATAATATTGGACCATACAGAAACATTAAAGCTATTTTTAACACGCTTTTATTAGCTTGGGTTGTAACTATCTATCTATCTATCTATGTAACGGAATCTTTGAGCCTAAGTTTTACCAACTTCCAGCGATTCAATTTCTTTGAAACTTTGCACACGTATCAAGGACCGATGACAATGCAATAATTTAAAAACAGTATCCCGTTATCTTGATTGGGACCGCCAGGATAAATAAATTCCTTTACAGATCCTCTGTGTCTCTTGACAAAATGGCGAAGGATTTTTAGTGAATAAACTGGAGCATTTATTTTTAAAAAACTAATTGATATATCGAACTAAAAAATGAAAAATAAACAATAGTTTAAAAAAACTAAAAAAACACGCTTTTATATGCAACCGAACTAAAAATTAGAAAATAATTTTTCATTACAAAGAGTTTGTCACTTCAGAATAAAAGCGTGGGGTGCTTAATATATTAAATGTTATAATTATTCTATTTGCAAATATCTATGAGGGAAAAGTTATGAAAAAATAGTAAAATGCACCCCACGCTCTGAAGTGACAAACTCTTTGTAATGAAAAATTATTTTCTAATTTTTAGTTTGGTTGCATATAAAAGCGTGTTTTTTTAGTTTTTTAAACTATTATTTATTACTTTGTCTTTAAATAAAGTGCGTATTTATTTGTGTCTTTAATTTTCATGGAATACCTTTATACTGAGTTATCCGAAGAATCATTGGATAAATAAATAAATAAAAATATTTTATTGTAACTCTTAAATGCTTATTCATATTTATTTATTTTGTTTGAATATGCACATTATGACTTTAAAATTTATAAAAACATAAAACATTTAAAAAATAGAAACAGTTTTATACTGGAGCATTATATTTAAGTACCTTGGAAAATCAGTTAATATAGCTTAATAGACCCGGGTCAATAATATTTAAAACGAAAGGCTTCGGCACTGGTCTAAAAGCTGTCAATTCTTTAACCAATAACACTGACACACAAAAACCACAAACTTTTCTGTGCACCGGTCGCGACCTAACTACGGGTATGTTTTTTGACCTGCAGAATCAAAATTTCAAGTCAGTTTAGGCCGTTCACCCTCGAATTTTGAGTAAATTTTAAAAACCCGTAAAAATGGGTGAAAATTTTTGCTATTTCTTAGGGTTTTTTGAAATTTACTTAAAATTGGAAGGTGTACGGTTTTAACTAATTTGAAATTCATATTTAGCGGGTCAAAAAATATCCCTGTAGATAGATCGCGTTCTTTATACAAAAACTTTTTTCTTATACATAGGTATATGACCCGGTGCGCGGGTGCACAAAAAAATTGTTTGTACAGTAGTCCCGACCTATCTACAGGCATGTTTTTTGACCCGCTGAATCCGAATTTTAAATCAATTTAAGCCGTACACCCTCCAATTTTTATTAATTTGCAAAAAACGGTTAAAAATAGAGAACATTTTACTCAAAACTAGAGGGTGTACGGCCTAAACTAGGTCACGGTCGGTGCACAGAAAACTTTTTGTTTTTGTGTGCCGATGCCGGTAAATCATTAACCTAAATAGTATCAAGTATATCTTTACCTAACAACAAGAGCGGGTTAAAACAATTAATAAATAAATATTAAAAAAAGAATTCTTAGATTATCTTTAATTAAAAGCTATTTATTGTTATTTATAATATGTTTATTGTTATATACATGTTATTACTATATTTTTAGTGTCATTACCCTGTTACCCGGCGATCTTATTTGTACGGGAACGCCAGCTGGAGTTGGGTCTACTAGAAACCCACCCGAATTTTTGAAACCAGGAGATGTTTTGGAAAGCGAAGTCGAATGTGTTGGAAGACTGAAAAATGTTGTTGCAGAATATAAAGACGGTGTATACCTATAAAGTTTTGTATTTGTAAATTTTATTTAAATATTTGTATTGTAGTTCTGTAATAATGCAAAAATACCAAATTGGTTAATATTTTTTATACTTTTTACTTAAAACTTTTAAACACGGACCTCAAGGCTTCTTGAGAGATATTTAATAGACCCAAGGTTTTATACAGTGTGTCCATGGATAAGTCTAACCATACTTGTATTTTTTTATTTTAAAGATTTCGAATAAAAGTTAATACTCATAAAAATGTTTGCTTTTTTAAAATGATATAAGCTATATGACAAATAGTTGTATAATAAAAAGAGTGGAACATATATATTATTTATTAAAATAAATTTTAGTAGACCCTGGAACAAAACACTAGGTTAAAAAGTAAAAAAAACGTCAAACGTAATGTAGTGTACTACAATTAAGTACTGAATTTTTATGATAACGATTAAAAAATTAGCAGGTTTTTAATTGTCGTAAAAAAAAGAAATTATTCGATAAAAACCTTAAGGGTCACTTTTTTACAAATACAATAAATTACTTACGTACAAAAAAAAAGCATAATATTTTTGCTTATAAATGTCCCATCATATGAAACTCTTCTTTTTTTTTTTTTTAATACCGTGGGTGTCGGCTTATTAGATGTTTAACCCATATTCCTCCCTGTTTTGTCAACGTTGTCCACTGCAGTAAAACATGCAGTTTTGCATTTCCCAGCACCTTTTAGGCCGCTTTTAGACGGGCGACTTTTTGCAGTCGAAGTTAACCGCAAAAATTTGATCGTTTGTGGTTGATTGTCGCTACTTGCAGTTGTCATTTAACATCCATGGAAAAAGCGATCCCTTTTCATACGGGCGTTTTTTCAACTGCAACCGAACTTCTAACGCAGATTGTCGCCGATCCTGTCGACTGACTACACATTAGTTACAACTACAGTTGTAGTCGAAATTGGCGAAAAGACGCCGAAATTTTTGTAGTCAACTTCGACTGCAAAAAGTCGCCCGTCTGAAAGCGGCCTTAGACAACGCGGTAGTGACACCACAGACGTTATTTTTTAAATAACTACTACCTAAGATTGACAGAATACTACACAGAGGTTTGCTTCTACCATCTGTGGGGTGATAAGCTATTAAAAACCCGATGTAAGAGACCGAGATTTGAACCCGGGTCTTTGCGGTGTCAGGCTAGTACGTCAGCCGCTACACCACGCTCGCCACTAAAACTCCACTCTAAAAATATATCTAAACCATTTTCATAAAGATTTTAAAATAAAACATCACACCGCCGTAATCGTCGTTTTAGAGAAATATACGAGTGATTAATGACATGGATTTCAAGGATTTGTATTCTAAATCCGTAATAAAGCCTTTGTAGGCTTTCTTATACTTTGAAGCCAGTTGCTGGTGACAACCATTAGTTTCTAAGGGAGTCTTTTGTTTCGCAAAGCTAGAATTATCTCTTTAGGTCAGGGGCGTACGAAATAAACTTGTTCTTGTTTTTTTTTTATTATTATTAAAACAAGGACAATGTATAATGCACTAACGTACAAACATAAATTTCCACCATCGCATTTTTTTTGTAAATAAACAAAATTTCGTATTTAAGTAGAAGTAATTTTTAATTCTAAACAATTTTTTCTTTACAACAATTTTTGCTATCAGCAAAAATGCAGAGCAAAAATACATTTTTGGTCAACCCTCGTAGGTATGATTTGATATCTGATGATTGCTTTTTAGGTTTTGGACTCTGAAGAACTTTCTATAAAGAATAACTTTTTTCGTAAAATTAATAATAAAAAGGTTTCCATATGCCTTCCACTTATGTATACACAATGTTTTTTGGGGTCTGTTTCAGTGTACAATCTCCATCTAAATTACTTAAAACAATAATGTGGGCTATATTATGAATAAAAGGAAGCAAATATTTTTGCTTATAAGTAAACGTATGAATAAAGTCGAGCATTTGCTTACAAGTGCGAGTATTTACTTATAGAAAAGTGATGTGTTGTCCCAATAGCTTTGTTCAAAGATTAATTTAAAAATACACTTTTTTGGCGACTACTACATCCAAACCAAAGTGTTCAAACTTAATAACAACATTTTTTCTCTATTCAATTAATAAGTTCGTTGTTCATTTTTAATAAAATATAATATAAAAATTTATTATTGGAGATTGTACACTTGTACACATAGCAACTAGCACTTTGCGTTTTTTTCTGCGAAAAAATATAAAAAATTTTGTAGGAATTAAAATAAATACGGATTCTTTAAAAACAATTTTGACGCCAATCTTCTTTAATTTGTTTTCCATAGTTTCATTAAATATTTTAAGTATCTTCGCAGCTTCCACGTCATTCTTTCTAACTTACTAAAAAAAATTACTAACTTTAAAATACTTTTTCTTTTTACCATAATCAACTTTCATTTTGTTATTTACTTTTCAGTGTTTTTAATCTATTTGTATCAGCTCTTGTAGATGCTTGTTCTTCTAGTTTTAACAAAATTAATGCTGGGCTAAATTTTATAACCTTTCAAATCTAATATATGTATCGGGCCACCTCTTAAGGTTTTTGTGAATTATTATTAAAATAAGGCACTAAAAAACTTGTCCAGTTGAATTCGTAGAGAATACAGTTTATATTTGCTGTCGACCATACCTCTAAAAAAAAGTATGAAACCATAGTGCTCAAACTTAATAAACATTTTTTTTTCATTCAATTAATAAGTTCGTTGTTAATTTTTTATAAAATATAATATAAAAATTTAACATTGGAGATTGTACACATAGCAACTAGACCTCTCCTTTTTTTCTACGAAAAAATATAAAAATTGTAGTAGGAATTAAAACAAAACGGATTCTGTAAAAACAGTTTTGAAGCCAATCTTCTTTAATTTGTTTTCCATAGATGCATTAAATATTTTAAGTATCTTTGCAGCTTTCACGTCATTCTTTCTAACTTGCTAAAAAAACTGACGAACTGTAAAATACTTTTTCTTTTTTCCATAATTAACTTTTATTCTGTTCTTAACTTTTCAGTTTTTTAAATCTATCTGTATCAGTTTTTGTATATGGTTGTTCTTCTAGCTTTTACAAAATTAATGCTGGGCTAGATTTTATAACCTTTTAAATCTGATATATTGTTAGGGAGATAAAAAATAAGTGTTTTTAGTTTATAGAATTGTATAGGAACTCTTTGTTTGACCTCCGGACAGTGCGGACGTGCGTAGAGGACTACAAAGTTCTTTCCGAAGTGGCAGTTAGAGGTACCGTACGAACGTTTTTTTTTCTTCGGGGATCAAGGAAAGATTCACGCTAAATTGACGGCATCTTTCTTCTGGATCTAAGCGCTCGCTGTGAGCGAAGATTCCTATAAGCTGATGGTATCCTGTTTGGTGGTGAACACGAGGTATTTCTCAAATGGCGGGAAATAGATGGGCGTGCTATGGGAACTGTCAATAGTGAAAGTGAAGGTTATACGTAACACCAGTAGCAGGTCTTGGTTTGACAGCCGACAATTTATGCATTGCATCGATTGTAGAATTATTTTTGTTTTCTTTTTGGAATGTCTGGGAGCTACGAGCTCGATTATCCAGATTTTCCACCGACGAAGCCCTGGAAAGCATAGTCCGGAAGGGGAGAGTGGTGGATTGAACTTGAAGGGACCAAAACCAAGAAAAAAATAGAGAGAGAGAGATAGAGAGAGAATTGTATAATGCTAGGACCTTTTAATTTAGTCTGATAATTTATTTGAATAGTTTACCTTAGATTTTCCAAGTTCTTTCATCAGTTTAAAAGGTTGCCGAAAACGCCCGAATTATCCATTGAGAACTTTTATGCCATCCTGTACTATGAAATTTTCTCGATATTCCTCCAAAATTCTAGATTATTCTTTACTCTTTCACCACATTATAAAAGGGCGACGGAAACCTCTGATTTGATTAGTATAGATTCGACTTTTGTCGTTGTTCTAACCATAGTTACGTTCCATTGTTAATAAAGGTATGAAAACGAAGATACGTGTTTTTATACGAGGTGTTACGGAACAATATATATCAGGCCACCTCTTAAGGTCTTTATGTATTATTATTAATATAAGGCACTAAAAAACTTGTCCAGTTGAATGCGTAAAGAATACAGTTTATGTTTGCTGTCGACCACACCTACAAAAAAATCATATCTTAGCCACTAATAGGCTATAGGGGATCTGTCTCTCTTTTAAACACGTTAAGCCACTTTAATAGGTTCATGGCAGTGCGTAAAAATAGGTGTAGAACACTAGCAGGTAAAGATCAAAAACAAAGAATGTCGGCATGTAAACATTTCCTGATACAGTAACTTTTGTTGTTTTAATTACCCATGAAGTGTTTGAACGTGTATATCTTTTAAGGGTTCTATTTTGAAGAATACTACTTTCTTGGACGTCCGTTATCTTTTACTTTTAACTGATACATGACGTTTCGAAATCTCCAACTGTTTTGAAGTGGTAACTTGATAAAGGGTTGGCAGATACCATCCAAATCATCGTGTATCGGTTGAAAATAATATTTTGTGGCGAGCGTGCAGACCGCAGAGACCCGAGTTCGAATCTCGGTTTCTTGTACCGGCTCGTCACCTGTCAGATGGTAATGGCAAAGCTTCTGTGTAGTATTCTGCCTATCCTAGGTAGTAGTTATTTTAAAAATAACGTTTCGTGGTGACACAACCGCGTTGTCTAAAAGGTGCTGTGAAATTCAAAAACTGCATGTTTCAGGACTTGGACAACGTTGACGAAACAAGGAGAAATATAGGTTAAACATCCAATAACCAGACACCCACGGTACCCCAATACTTAGGCAAAAAGCCTTCGTGTGCTGCCACAAAGATAAAAAAAGACAATAGTAGTTCAAAAAGTAGTATTATTGAAAACAGCATTGTCTTCTACCTTTAAAGAAACGTTCTATTTCGAAGAATTACCCAATATAGTTCGAGTCAAATCAGCTCTTGGTTAAAGTAGAAAAATTAGCATTTTAATGTACTTACCCTCTACGTCCTGGTGGTGGTATGGGGACACTGTACGACATTAACCAACGACGCGCTGAGCAAGAGTAATACGGGTAAGTCCACCAGCCTCTGTAAGAGACATTTGGTGGACTTTCGATGAATTTGGGTGAGCGTAATCCAGGACTTGAGTCGGCATCTTCATACCTGTAAGTAGAAACAAAATATTGTGGTAGTATAAATTAAAAAAGGTTTTTGTAAAAGTTTTTTTATATTATTTAAAAAAAACAGTAAATACTCCCTAAGGCTAAAAACATAGTATACCGACGCGAGGATAGCGGCGAGCAAACAGGGCAACATTGCGTCGCATTACTATGTACGCATGCAATTGATTTTAAGGGTTTGATTTTTACGCAATGTCGCGCTGGTTGCTGGCCGCTATTCTCGTCGCTACCCTATGTTTTTAGCCTTATAAATCTCCCTTATTAGCCTTTTTGATGTAATGACATTATAGCATAATATGGGACGAGCACGAAATGTTACTTATTTCCTACGAGTATCACTTTTGCAACACGAGCCGCAGGCGAGTGCTGTAAGTCATACAAGATAAAAAGTATTCTGTGCGAGTTGCATGGTATACTTTTTCTACGACTATATATTAGTGGAAGACATTTTAAAAGAACTTTCTTGTGGACCTATTTCGATGTAGTGTCTGGGCCAGCAATTAAATGGAATTTTTGTTAGTAATCCTTTTTAAACCTCAGCACAAAAGTCGAATCTATACTAACTAAATCAGAGGTTTCCGTCGCCCTTTTATAGTGTGGTGGAAGAGTAAAGACTGATCTAGAATTTTGGAGAAATATCGGGAATATTCCATAGTACAGGTTAGCATAAAAGTTCTCAATGGATAATTCGGGCGTTTTCGGAAACCTTCGAAACTGATGAAAGAACTTGGAAAATCTAAGGTTAAATTATCAGACTAAATTAAAAGGTCCTAGCTTTATACAATTCTATAAACTAAAAACACTTATTTTTAATATCCGTAACAATATAAAGCCCCTAACAAATTTTAAAGAAAATAAAGGTCAATTAAACGAACGAACTTTCTTCAAACCTTTATCCCTTTTAATTCCTTTCCTTTTATTTTGTGGTGTGGTGGAGGCCGCCTTGTGGTGGCGGCCCATAGGCAACTGCTTATGATGCCTATGCTTAAATCCGGCACTAACCGTTTTATCGGTAGGGAAGCGGCTAAAGATTTTTAAATATGTAAAAGAAATACTGTTATTATTTCGGCTTGTGGAAATCGTTCGAATTATAAATTTTCGTTTCCCTTAACTTATTTTCTTCAAAATAATAAATAATAGTTTAAAAAAAACTAAAAAACACGCTTTTATATGCAACCGAACTAAAAATTAGAAAATATTTTTTCATTACAAAGAGCTTGTATTACAGTAATAAAAGGTCAAACAATGAATCATAATTATATACCTCAAAATAGAATTATAATAAAATTTAAGATAATAACAGAATAATTCACTTCAGAGTAAAAAGCGTGGGGTGCATTTTACTATTTTTTCATAACATTTCCCTCATAGATATTTACAAATGAAATAATTATAATATTTAATATATTAAGCACCCCACGCTTTTATTCTGAAGTGAATTATTCTGTTATTATCTTAAATTTTATTATAATTTTATTTTGAGGTATATAATTATGATTCATTTTTGACCTTTTATTATTATAATACAAACTCTTTGTAATGAAAAATTATTTTCTAATTTTTAGTTCGGTTGCATATAAAAGCGTGTTTTTTAGTTTTTTAAACTATTATTTATTTTTCATTTTTAGTTCGATATATCAATTAGTTTTCTGCGGACACGTGATATTGAAATGTTTCACGAACTATTTCGTAGTCTAATCATTTCATTTAAAGCTTCACTGTTGCATGGGGTTTCAGAACGCAACTACTCTGAACAAGTTTCTGTCAGCCTTATGCTGAGAGTACGTCCGAAACTGCACGCATGCGCAGATCGCGCACTAGCTCTTTCTCTGTTACTCTCCTACAGAAAATCTATAAAGGGATTTATTTATCCTGGCGATCCTAATCAGGATAACGGGATAGGTACTGTTTGCAGATTATTGCATTGTCATGGGTCCTTGATACGTGTGCAAAGTTTCAAAGAAATCGAATCGCTGGAAGTTGGTGAAAATTACGCTTAAAGATTCCGTTACATACATACATACAACCCAACCTAATAAAAGCGCGTTAAAAAAAAAAGTTACACTCGAGAATGTCAAAATGACGTTTTTTACAACTTTGTAGCCCTCCGCTTTCTTTACGTCACTCTCAAATTGTCAGATTAGTGGAATATACACTGTTTAGGATGTAATTAACTCATCCTATCTTAATCTGATACTCTCTAAAATTTCTGATGGATATATTGTTGTTTTTTATGATCGGCCCTGTATACGGGGCTTATATTTGGTGGAGGTACTTAACCAGATACAAGGTATCCTCCGGTATATTAATCTGCCTCGCTGTAGTAAATCCCAAAATCCCCTCTTGGGCTCCCCTATACAAATTACATTACAATTACATTATAATTTAGTTCTTATATATAAATCTTAAACAATATTTTTCTTTTAGACAAATCAGAAAAAAAATCATAAAATTACCTAATCTATAATTTCTTAAAAAGATTGACCAAGTAAATAAAGCTAAGCAAATGCTTTTACTTACAACAATAAAAGTTAAAATATACAAATTTGTCATAAAATATACATATTCGCCTGAAAAAAAAAATCAAATAATAGCAATTGCTTAACTTTATTCACATGACCCACTACGTCTAAATATAAACCAACCTGTATACAAAAATTTGTAAAGTTAATATAAAAAAATAGGTACGGTTATTTTTTTGAGTAAGTTAACCATATAGGACGGATGTTTACAATGATTCTTTTTCTCCGAATACGAGAGATCTAGTCAAGGAACTTCGAAAGTAAGATGCTTGTTTCGTTTTAAATTCCGACAAAAACTCGACTGCCAATCTACGATTGACATATGTCAAAAATTGTCAAGAGATCCTTCAATACATAATGGGCTTCTAGTTCCTCACATAAAACTGTTACCCACTTTGATCCTGTCGAACTATTACGAACGGCATAATGTCCTAAAAATAACCATATTTAACATTAAAAAAAAATGTTAAATTTATACAGGGTGTTTTCAGAATAGAATGTTGATCCCTAATAGTCCGGGAGGTAGCAACGACGGGAAAACAATAATTTTAGGTTGGCTGATTTTTCGATATGTTGTTCTCCCTCTTCTTTCGAGTGGATCCTCGCTCTGGCTGGCGGTAGCGGTTGCTTTGGTGCCCAGCTGTGACCTTGACATTTAGAGCTGTCACTGATATGTCAACAAATGCAGACCTTGATCATATATTATCGTTTCAAGTTTCATCAAAATATACCGAACAGTTTAGTAGAAGTTAGAAGGGGGACGACTGTATATTTAGTAATTATAAAAGTTTCTGGCAATAAAAAAAATATGTTTGGTAATTCTAACTAAAGACAAGAAATTTAAAATTAGGTTTCTTAAAATGTTTTCAAAACCTTGGATTATACCTGTACAGGTAGGATGCGAACTAATAAATACAACCACTACCGCCAGCCAGACAGTCCAGGATCTATTTTTTTTTTTTTTTTTTTTTTTTTATCTTTGGACAAACCACGAAGGCTAAAAGCCTAAATACTAACGTACCGTGGGTGTCTTAAGCGAGGTAAGAGGGAGTTTGTTGACACGGGACTTAAATACTTGAAGATTTGGGGGGAAGGAAAAACCTCCGCGGGCAGCAGGTTCCACAATCTAGAAACTCTAGGGATAAAAGAACGAACAAAGTGAGAAGTTCGGGGCCTGTCCAGTTGGACCGTATAGGGATGCATACGCGCGGAACCACGAGTTTCTCTGTTGGGAACCGTGAGTGGAGGAACTATACTGGTCAATTCTTCAGAGCAGAAGCCATGGAAGTACCTATAAAAAAGCGATAAATCGCCCACAGCCCGACGATGGGCAAGAGAGGGAAGCCTTTCTGTAAGTGAAGGATCATTAATGAGACGAATAGCTCTTCTTTGAATAGAATCAAGAATGCTCAGGGTTGTTGGGGACGCCATACCCCAGATATGAGAACAATATTCCAAGGGAGGTCGGATTTGGGACACATATAAAGTGTATAAATTAGAAGCGGAAAAATACTTTTTAGCTCGAAAGAGAAATCCAAGCTTTTTGAAGCTGCCGTGGCTATAGATACAATGTGTTTATGCCAGTTAAGGTTACTTTCAAATGTGACGCCCACGAGATTGAAGGTGTCTTTGCTCTGTAGAACTTGGCCGCTCATAAGTAGAGGATGAGTATTTGATGACTCTTTTCGCGACAAGGAACATGACTGTGTTTTGGATGCATTAAAATGGACGAGATTTTTGGCGCCCCAATCCAATATTAAATTAAGATCCTGCGAAAGAGATATCTGCATTGCTCTGCGTTTATTTTCCAAGTCAGGTTTAGTGATGGGTTTAGGGACCTGAAAGCTGGAGTGAAGGGTACTATCGTCGGCGAAACTATGAATGGAATTAGTTGTGGACGAGAGAAGGTCGTTGATGTGAAGAAGAAACAATGTTGGTGCCAGAACTGAGCCCTGAGGGACTCCAGCATTTACTTGGTGAAAGCTTGAAGAATGGCCGTCCACAATAACTGATATACGTCGATCAGATAGATAACTAGAGAGCCAAGTACAGAGTTTAGTTGAAAGACCATAGGAGGGAAGTTTATTAAGAAGTGCGGCATGCCAGACCTGGTCAAAAGCTTTGGATATATCAAGAGCAACGATCTGGGACTCACCTAGAAACTCAAGAGACTTATTCCAACAGTGTGATACGAAGGAAAGAAGATCTGCTGTAGATCTTTTGTGGCGAAATCCATACTGCCTGTCGTGCAAAATTTTGTGTTTTTCTAAGTACTTAAGAATTTGTGAATTAATTAATTTTTCCATTACTTTACAAAGAACTGAGAGAATTGAAATTGGTCTATAGTTAGATGGAAGCGATTTAGATCCTTTCTTGGGAATAGGTTGAACACGTGCAGCCTTCCAGCTCTCCGGAAAGATACCTGTGTCGTAAGAAATTCGAAAGAGCCGAGTTAAGATTGGTGCAAGTTCTGGAGCACATTTTTTTAAAACGATTGCTGGTATGCCGTCCAGCCCAGACGATTTCTTGGTGTTAAGGAAGGAAAGGATACGCTTAATGTGTTTTACTTTAAAAATAATATCGGGCATTTTATGAGGAACTGGGGTAACCGTTGGAATTGGATGATTTACGGGAGGGTCAAGGGTTGAATTGGCAGCAAATTGTTTGGCAAATAGTTCTGCCTTCCCTTTAGCAGTAGAAATAATTTCATCTTCCAAAGTTAGTGGTGGAAAAGAACTGGCACAAAAATTCCTACTTATGTTTTTCGCAAAGGACCAGAAGGATTTGCTGCCATTTGAGCAAGAAAGAACTTTGTTTTTGATACGATTGTCGAAGGAGTCTTTGGCTTCAGAAATTGTTTGATTGTAGTAGTTTCTTGCTTCAATGCTGGCCTGTCGGTTTTCTGGACTAGGATCCTGTAGAAACTTCTTGTGAGCCTGAACTTTTAAAATTCTGGCTTTTTCACAAGATTTGGAAAACCAGGGTTTGTTATTGGATTTTTGGGGTTCTTGATGGTGTGTGGAATATAGGTTTCAATGCCCAATTGAATTGATTCAGTAAGTTGATTGCAAATTTGGGAAGGATCACGAGAAGAAAAGCAGATGGAATTCCAGGGGTAAGTGGCGAAGAAGTCCCTTAGGCCATCCCAGTCGGCTGAGTTGTAGTGCCATACGGTGCGTGGTGGCATGTATTCATTTACCTCGGGATGTGCAGGGTAAGATATAGTAACTAAGCCATGATCTGAGCGACCTAGGGGTGCTGTGACAGATGTTTCATAGAGTTCGGGGTTTGTAGTAAGAAAGAGATCTAGGGGATTTGAACTATGATTTGGGACTCTAGGAAAGTAGGTGGGTTTCATAATAAGGTTGGTAAGAGAGTTACTGACTGCGAAGATTTCGGCTGCTCTGCCTTGGGGGTCAGTTTTTGAAGAGCCCAGCCAATCCTTATTATGGACATTGACATCATGATGACATCCAGAAGAGAAAGGAGAACAACATATCATAAAATAAGCTGACCGAAAATTATTTTCGAAAACATTGCTACCTCCTATACTATAATGGTATGAACCAGGGTGGGTCAAAAAACTGACTGTTTTTATTTTGACTTCTGAAAATTGCTTCCTAGGCACCTCTAGCTCGGCAACCATAAGCTCCTAATTTTATTAGAAAGATCCGCCTCACTACATTTTGTCATAATTTTCTCAGTCCCATACAGAAAAAAATCATATCTCACCATTTATTAATCATACAGCAAAACTCTAGGAAAGTTTTTAGTAGGAAATTAAACGTACTACAAAAAAGATCTCTTAATCTCTTTTAATAAATCTAACCGTTAAAAAGATATTCAAGTTCCAAGATTAAAGAATTAAAATATATGGGGTGCAGCAGGGTCATTTGCACGGTTCAACACGGGCGTTTTTTTTTTTAAATTGGATTTAAAAGAAGGAACCTTTTTTTGCTCTTTAAAAATATTTAGTAAGGGTGTTTAAAAATGAGGTTGTTAAGTTGTAAGTGGAAAAATTTTTTAATTGCTTTTTGGTAGTAGTTTATGCACATTATGACATGTTTCGGTACAATGGAAATCAGTAAATATGTTTGTTTTTTTTTGTAAGATGAGGACCTTTTTTTTCGTCTTTAATTTTTTTGCTAGATATTTGATTTAGCCATACAAAACTAAGTTAAAAAATACTTGATTCATTACGCCAGTGCAGCAAAAAGGAACCTTTCATCAATTACCATAAAAAAATATAAATAAGAAAAGGTTTTGGGCATCAAGTGGTAGTTTACAGTATCACAGATAGGGACATAGGTTTCACTATTACAGTATAATAATTTTTATCTTAATATTTATAATATTTTTTTTAGTATGATTGATACAATTTTCAACTTTTTCTTAATCAAAACATCATTAAAAAAATCAAAATTTTACCTATTTTTCTGTTTTTTTCATCAAAAACCTCCCCAAGAGGCACAAACTTTCCACTGGGCAATCCCCCATATAAGTAAAGCACGGGTCTTGCGATTCTTTATGTTCGCTCCACAGCTTAGCCATTGTTTGGTAGTGTAGCCCAGCTCTGAGGCAAGGTCAAGAAGTAGTGTGAACATATGCTTTACATATATGGGGGATTGCTCAATGGAAAGTTTGTGCTGTTTGGGCCGGTAAAAATTGGAAATTTTGGAACAAATCATACTTTTAGCTAAATTAATGTTTTAGTAAAAGTTATGTCACAGATAGGGACATAGGTTACAGTATATGAAATTTACCTTCCATTGTAGCAAAAAATATTAAAAAATCAGCCCATACGGGCATTTCATAAGAATGCATATTGCCGTCGAATTGATCCCGGCCATCATGCTTAGCAAGCTGTATTCCTCGGTCTAATGTCATGCCTTGGCAAGCCTGCACAAATACAAGTTTTGGTTTTCCTAAAAATTTAATTTTAAGAGTATAACTTTTTAGATATATGTATGTATGAGGGATGATACTGGATTAGTAAAAAAAACCTGCAACTCATAAATATCTTTAAAACCGCTAAAACTACATTTACCAAATTTGGTATCCGGAAGGTATCAGGCATAAAGAATTTAAAAGTAATATCGGCATCGTTGCCAGATTTCCTTGTTTTGTGCTACCAGTATCTTTTTAGTCTTTTTCAATGGAATGTCCCAATTATTTTCTTTGCAATAAATTGCGCAGGCTAAATTTAATAAGTCCACAAATTTTCATAATGATATTTTTATTAGCTGCTAAGATATGACATCACATTTTAGGTAAAAAGTTCATATACGCTCAAATCTCTCTAAACCACTTAAGCTGCGTTATTCTATTCTATTCCATTGTTTTTTCTTGGTTTTGGTCCCTTCAGGTCCAATCCATCACTCTCCCCTTCCGAACTATGCTTTCCAGAGCTTCGTCGGCGGAAAATCTGGATAATCGAGCTCATAGCTCCCAGAAATTCCAAAAAGAAAACAAAAATAATTTCACAATGGAAGCAATGCATAAATTGTCGGCTGTCAAACCAAGACCTGCTACTGGTGTTATGTATAACCTTCACTTTCAGGACTGACAGTTCCCATGGCACGCCCATCTATTTCCCGCCATTTGAGAAATGTCTCGTGTTCACCACCAAACAGAATACCATCAGCTTATAGGAATCTTCGCTCACAGCGCTTAGATCTAGAAGAAAGATGCCGTCAATTTAGCGAGAATCTTTTCTTGATCCCCGAAGGTAAAAATGTCCATACAGCACCTCTAACCGCCACTCCGGGAAGAACTTTGTAGTCCTCTACGCACGTCCGCACTGTCCGGAGGTCAAACAAAAATTGCTGCGTTAACAAATTTTTGGAATTTATGGGTTTCTAGGCAAGTAGAATTGAACAATGATACTGTCATTGTTGCCAGATTTTCCTGTTTTGCGCTACATATTTTTGGTTTTTATAATGGAGTGCCCTATTTATTTAATTTGCAATAAAAGGAGCGTGAAAACTTTTGTAATATTCCAAATTTTAAAATTCAATCTTTATCAGTTACCGAGATATGATAACACCACGATTCTGTTAAAGTTTTGCAACAATGCTGATATCACTGATCAATGAGGCATGCCAAAAAACCTAAATTCTAAATTTCGTTAACATAGCTTTAGCTTTTTTATAGATATTTAGGCCCTTAATTACTTTTTGCTGAAAGTGTAGAAAATTTAGAAACTTACGAAATTTGATTCGTCCAATTTAAGGCAATAAAAATAAATGGGGCATTCCAGGTAAAAAACTGGAAAACATAAGTGTAGCACAAAACTGGGAAATCTGGCAACAGTGCCGATATCACTATTTAATTCCACATGGCCAAAATCCCAAATTTGGTAAATGTAGTTTTAGCCAAAGTCAGTCTATATAGAGTCGCGACATTCGGCCATATTGCTTTGACGTGTTATGACGTCACATCTCCCATTTTTCGGCCATGTTGTTCAGTGCCGGAGATATACAGTTTATTGTATTAGTAGAACAACCGTTTACACAACAGTTTTTAATTATTATTAAGTTGTACATTCTTTTACTTTAAATAAAAAAACATTTGGAATTACATCTTTCAACAAATATAACTTCCAAAACAATGCAAAATGAAATGCGCAAATTCTAGACGCCACTGGATTGATCATTAACTTTAATGTTACCCAGTCTTGCCAACTATTCTCCGTGGAGTGCCCTTCCTTGCGTCCCCGACCTCGAACCGCCTAAAAGTTGATGATATGTCGCAACCTTACAAATATAAACTAACCTTGGTTTTAGCGGTTTTAAAGATATTTAAAAGTTGAGGTTCTTTTTTCTAACCCAGCATAAATGATAGTAGCGTGAATTGGTAAGAATATGTGAAGTGGGAAAACAGATCCGTTTCTGATTCACAATGCCTTACTGTTAATCTGATGTTATGTATATGATTAAGAAGAAGAAATGAATTCAATTTAAATATATTTATTACCTAACACTACACCATCCCTTCAATATGAACAGCATGAAAAATGAGAATGAGATCACTGCAATGAAACAAAGCATTAGTAAATTTGTCAAAATTAATGTTATACCAGCTAGTGAGGGACAATAGTTACTAGTGAATTTGCCCCAGATTTCCACAGATGGATCATAGTAGTCATCCTTGGCATATAATTTGTCTTTGCCTCCGTGAGTTAGCATAAATATGGCAAGGCAGTCTTTATTGGAGTGATCTTGATTAGCAACTAAAATGGTAAAAAAACAATAATATATAATTTTCCTTTCTACCAGACTTTCTAAAATCCGCATGTGGACGGTAAAACCATAGAAATTGTGACAAACCGTCGGTTGCCATGACAATATGACCAGGCGGCGGCATGGTTTGGAATTTTTATTACCGCCTGCGAGTTAAAACAATCATGTAATTTTTATTAGCAGACAAGACACAACAATTTTTGATCTATCAAAAGCATTTGACACTATTAACCATCAGTTATTGATAGATAAACTGGAGGGTTATGAACTGAGGGGTGCTTGTACTTTATTGCTGAAATCATACTTAACAGAAAGAAAGCAGTCTGTATGTGTCTCAAGTAATGGGAAGCAGTGGTTCTCAGCGACTACTGAGTTGAAGCAGGGTGTTCCTCAGGGCTCAATACTGGGTCCAATTTTGTTTCTGCTTTATGCGAACAGCCTCTCAGAGGGGTTTACCTCGGGTCATGTGTGTCAGTATGCTGATGATACATCGGTTATATTGGCGAGTGGGTGTTTGGGGACCCTCTCTGGGGAGTGTTCGGGTGCAGCAGAGCAAATGCGAGCTTGGTGCCAAAACAACTACCTAAAATTAAACGCTGATAAGACTGGACTTATTATATTTGAAAAACCCTTAGCATGAAGCCACTCTCTTTACGCTAAGATGAATGGTAAATCTATCCCAGTAGTTAACAACATAAAATTTCTAGGAGTTATAATAGACTCAAACCTAAGTTGGAAAGATCATATTCACTCACTGCAGTCTAAACTGAAGAGTACATGTGCATTGTTGCGAAGATTGAGAGATGCACTTTTTGTAGACAGTATATGCAGTTTCTATTTTGCTTGTGTTCGGTCTCTTATAAGTTACGGGATTCTGTTTTGGGGCTCTTCTACTCATGCAATCAATATCTTTAGAACCCAAAAGCGTATTATCAGATGAATACTTAAAGTGCATCCTCGAGCTTCTTGTAAACCCTATTTTAATAGCCTAGGCTTTTTAACTGTCCCTAGTCTATATTTCTTGGCCTTAGTAATGTTTGGGAAGAAAAATCCCCATTTATTCACTGTAAACTCCGATTTTTATTCCAACTCAATGACAATTGTCACCGGAGGCAGGAGTGATCTTAGTATTCCTTCTCTTAATTCAATGTTCTTTGAGAGAGGACCTTATTACCGTGCTGTCACGGCTTATAAATCCTTGCCACCTACGTTGTGTGAAATAGAGAACAAGGATAAATTTCGAAGGGCTGTGATACAGTTCTTGCAGGATAAGTGTTTTTACTCTTTTAATTTTGATTATTGATCATAGACTGTTAAACTATTACTACATATTTTAATTGTGATGTCTGTTAATGATTTTATTACCACCTGTATTTTTGTATCATTTTAACTGTTTTTAACTATTTAACTAAATTTCTTAATTATTGATCATAATCTGTTCAACTATTACTAGATATTTTAATTGTGATGTCTGTTAATGATTTTATCACCACCTGTATTTTTGTTTTATTTTAATTGTTTTTAACAAATGAAATGATTTTAAATGAATGTAAATTTAAACTATTTTTTTATTTATTCTGTAGTGACGTTTCTTTGTCTTGTAACAATGATTTGTGGAAATAAAGGATATTATTATTATTATTATTATTATTTTAATGTTATTACTTACTTCTTTTATAATGAACTGGTAGTTTTTTACAAAATGAGAGTTTGTCAACTAAAAATCTTATTATTATTAACGATCAGATAAGGCGGCAATGACGATGGAACTGCTCAGATTTTCTTTTTTAGGTCTTTGGTTTTGTTTAACAGATTTTAATATCACAGGTAGGTCTAAATTTAAAAAAATATATATCCCAGTTTATAATTAATTTATGAATAATTATTTTTTTATCACTGGTCTATCATGCACATGCACAGATATATAATGCACCATTGCTGATCCCATTGCTTTTAAATCACGATCCACTCTATTTTTAAATTGGTTGATATTCAGAAATCTAACAGTTTCTTTCTGTAAGCCATTCCATACATACATACTTGTGTTTAATTGTCTTATGAGATTTTTTTGCGAAGTAACTGTTTACTACCCATATTATTTTCTATTTATCAAAAACATTAAACTTACAATAAGATACACAGTATACACAGGTGTTCCAAAATTTCGCCAGGTCAGTCATTTAATAAAAAAATAAAAAAATAAATTAAACATTATAAATATGAAGTTTCTTCACTTTTGTGACTTCTAAAACCTTGTTTTCTATGTATTTTACACTGTTTCTGAATTAAATTGCAAAGATTTACTTTCAATCGTTTTCAATCGCAGCAGGGTATGGCGGCACAGTGTATACACACATGCAGCATTTGTATAGTGAACCTTTGCAATTTATTTGATAAAAAGTGTCAAATACTTGTAAAATGTGGTTTTAAAAGGTGACAATCAAATATTACGTGCCACTTTGGCTTCAAATCAAAAATTGTGTGCAAAAAAAAAGGGAAATATAATGAAAATAAGGCGAGTTTGGTTTCAACTTGAATGGATATCTTAAAAACAAAACGTTTCCAAATAAATATTCTTTTAGATTCGTGATCAGCATCCCAAAAAATTTCCCTATACCAAATTTGGTCAAAACCAGAGTTGCTTCCGCTACTGAGATAGTTACTTACCAATTTTATTATTATTATTTAGTAAACACACATATAATATATCAAAAAATCATTTTACCTACATAATTGTGACCAACTTACATTTACGTATCTGATTTTGTATATCGATTAATGTTAAATCTTTTGGAATTTCCGGAATCTCAAAACCAAGAGTACTAAAACATTTCGTTATCTTTTTAACATCTGCATCTGTACCAGGTCTAGGAGGTTGCCCAGTTGATGGGTCAAATGTCTGATGGTTGAATATTAAAAGTAGTCCTCTAGTTTTGTGTGTCATTTTATAATCTAGGCAGTGTTGGTCAATAGGCATATAGGCTTTAACATATTGTTCGTCCTCAGTTTGAGTTGAAATGGACGTCATTTTTGGATTCCTAAAAAAATAAACATAACCCCAATATTTTACCAAGTGTCTTACATTTTTTTATGTAACAAGTTCATAAGGTGTTTCTTTTTTTACGAATGGAAAGTTAATGTTGTGTTTATGGTTACATTGCATAAATTGATATTTAAGTTTATTGTAGTAAGCATTGATAAATGTGAAAAAAGCTTCAAACTGTTAAAAAAGTGACCTTTTTAACACTTTATGCAGTGAACTATAATGAAGTACTTTATCTTCATGTTAACGATTAAGAAAGCAGCATTTTTTAAAAACGGTCGTAGAAATATTACTAATTAAGCATATTCTTGCAATATTTATCTAGCAGTATCGAGATAGGACCTTGGAATAAGTACCTAGCAAGCCTTAAGACTCTTTTTTTGGGTGTGGTCAGAAATGGAGAACATGGAAAAGGAAGGAAACTTACTTTTTTGGTTTCTTTCCAAGGCAGCCTCCGTCGAATTGGTCCATAGATAACCTACAAATAATAAAGAAGATATTATTTCTTCCCCATAATGTTTATTATCCACTAAATCTCACCAATTTTATTGCTTAACCTATGCACTCAAAGAACACAAAATATTTTTGATTGCATCCATTTGATAATGGACTATATTTTTATCACATAGGTATCATATCTGTTAAGGGATTCCCGATTCCCGCCACAAGATCATTGGTAAAGTCTTGGGTAAAGTAACATTATTTCTATCCTTTATTACTAAGAAAGAATAAGTAGGGTATCAACATACTTAAGTCACTCTAGTTAAAGTTCGATCACTTTTACTGTTAGAGCCTACATAAAGCCTACAATTATTAAAATTTGTATTGTTGGTTGCATATGATCTAACCCCATGAAAGAATATCATAAAAGGGCACCTTAGAGCATATACAATAGAGGCAGTCTTTCCACTGCCGTGCGAACAGCTTGCGTGAGAGAGAAAAGTACTAGCAGTATTTTCTCTCTCTCTTTCTCCGCCTACCCATTGGTCTGAGAAAGGGACAACACATAGACATGTGAGGAAAAAAGAGACTAACTAAATTCCGGAATGTAAACATGACTAATACTGGTTGTTTTGTTATTCTATTACTTGCCGATGTACCAAAACTGCTTGCTCAAGCAGTATAGGTAGAAGCAGGGCGAGTAGAGTAATTTTTTCGTGTTAACCGTAGTCATCGGAGTGGTTCAAACCGCATTTGAATGATTTGAATTGACAATACAAATATGAGAGTTAGATAGAGATGGGTATTTAAATGTTTTGAACCGTATTTACACGAAAAATAGCGAGAAAAAAGTAGGTGAAAAGAGTGGCGGTCATAGGGGGGCATGGCCCCTTCCTTTGATGCCACACCCTTTGTATTGTATACATATATCTAATGGCAAATATGGGCATTTTGGGCATTTAATGATGATATGGCCCCAGGGCTGGTCCGAGGGGTGAGGGTGATGATGGAATTGAACAGTGAGGACCTCTTTTTTGTGCTTTTTAAATAAGTGGGAAGGAGGTTTTTTGTAATTTTATAAATTAAAGAATGAAATAAAAACAACAAAAATAGTTGAAAGCATTTTTTTGCTCTTCAAAAAATTTGAACCTCCTTTAAAATTTTATTTCTTTCTAGGGGCGCCAAAATTTTTGTTTTTTGCCACCTCATACACTTTTCCTCGGCCTATGGCCCTCCCCTTAGAAAGTCGATATGACCGCCTCTGGGTGAAAACGTTATGATGTTAGTTTGTATTTTTGAGAGGTGAGGACCTTTTTTTTGTGATGACGTTTATTGGTTTTTACGGAAGTGGGAACCTTTTTTTTTTGGTCGTCAAAACTTTCATGGCCAGGGCGGTCAAAAGTCTCAATCAGTCGCTGGGTAGAAGACTTTTTTGGTACCCTCAAACGTGGGTGACCCGAAGGGGGGAGGGACATCCCCCCAACCCCCGGAGCAAAAAACAAAACCTCCGAAGAAATTTGGTATCAATTTACAAGTATGAATCTTCAAGTATAGAATTTGTTACATATATAGATATACAAATTACAAAAGCATACAAAGTAGTTTGGTTTTTGCACCTGAAGACCTTTTTTTGCTCTTCAACTCTTCCCGGAAAAAATCTCTGAATCCAACACTGATTAAAACCCCTTTATAATCATGGACGTATACAGTGTGGACCAAATTAAACTTGCACACTTTTTAACTAATAATACCTTTTTATCTGTTGCGCCCATCTTCTTATTATTTTTAAGGGGCTAATAGGTAGATCTGTTTTCTTTAGGTTTGCCAATTTTGGTCAAATAAATTTAATAAAGACTGGTGTTTCGGGTCTTTTTTCAAAATGATGCATTAAACTTTGTTGCAAAAAAATTAATCCTATTTACAATTAGGCTAATACGTTTATTTTTAATTAATTCACTGTTAAGTTTGGTCAGCATCCAACTCAGTAATCATGGTAACCTCACATTTTTGATTTTCAAAGGACACTAAAAAACATATTTTTTAAATTGATGCATGCAAAATGCATGCTTTCCCAATCAGCGCAGACGTACAAAGTACGTACATTTTACATCCATTTAACGTCGTTACGTCCAGGGATCTAAAATGTACGTCTTATGTATGTCCTTTAAAGTACGTACATAAGACGTACATTTTAGAACCACTTTACGTCTTATGTATGTATGTATGTACGTACATAAGTCGTACATTTTAGAACCATCTTAATCTTATGTATGTACTTTAAAGTACGTTCATAAGACGTACATTTTAGAACCATCTTACGTCTTATGTATGTACTTTAAAGTACGTAGATAAGACGTACATTTTAGAACCATCTTACGTCTTATGTATGTACTTTAAAGTACGTACATAAGACGTACATTTAGAACCATTTTACGTCTTATGTATGCACTTTAAAGTACGTACATAAGACGTACATTTTAGAACCATCTTACGTCTTATGTATGTACTTTAAAGTACGTACATAAGACGTACATTTAGAACCATCTTACGTCTTATGTATGTACTTTAAAGTACCTAGATAAGACGTACATTTTAGAACCATCTTACGTCTTATGTATGTACTTTAAAGTACGTACATAAGACGTACATTTTAGAACCATTTTACGTCTTATGTATGTACTTTAAAGTACGTACATAAGACGTACCTTTAGAACCATCTCACGTGTTATGTATGTACTTTAAAGTACGTATGTACATAAGACGTACATTTTAGAACCATTTTACGTCTTATGTATGTACTTTAAAGTACGTACATAAGACGTACATTTTAGAACCATCTTACGTCTTATGTATGTACTTTAAAGTACGTTCGTAAGACGTACATTTTAGAACCATTTTACGTCTTATGTATGTACTTTAAAGTACGTACATAAGACGTACATTTTAGAACCATCTCACGTGTTATGTATGTACTTTAAAGTACGTATGTACATAAGACGTACATTTTAGAACCATTTTACGTCTTATGTATGTACTTTAAAGTACGTACATAAGACGTACATTTTAGAACCATCTTACATCTTATGTATGTACTTTAAAGTACGTACATAAGACGTACATTTTAGAACCATTTTACGTCTTATGTATGTACTTTAAAGTACGTACATAAGACGTACATTTTAGAACCATGTTACGTCTTATGTATGTACTTTAAAGTACGTAGATAAGACGTACATTTTAGAACCATCTTACGTCTTATGTATGTACTTTAAAGTACGTACATAAGACGTACATTTTAGAACCATCTTACATCTTATGTATGTACTTTAATGTACGTTCGAAAGACGTACATTTTAGAACCATTTTACGTCTTATGTATGTACTTTAAAGTACGTACATAAGACGTACATTTTAGAACCACCTCACGTCTTATGTATGTACTTTAAAGTACGTACATAAGACGTACATTTTAGAACCATTTTACGTCTTATGTATGTACTTTAAAGTACGTACATAAGACGTACATTTTAGAACCATCTCACGTCTTATGTATGTACTTTAAAGTACGTATGTACATAAGACGTACATTTTAGAACCATTTTACGTCTTATGTATGTACTTTTAAGTACGTACATAAGACGTACATTTTAGAACCATCTTACGTCTTATGTATGTACTTTAAAGTACGTAGATAAGACGTACATTCAAAATGTTCTAAATGGGATTTTATTTTATTTATTTGGATTTGTATTGGTTTAATAATAAGATTAGTTGTTTTGGTTTTTTATTTGAAATTATCTATGTGGATTTTTTAAACATTTTTATATCGTATGACAACGAAATTACTATACCGAGTTTTTCATGTTCTTGAAAAAGGACGACATGTCGCTTTTAAATTTTAAAATGATTTACAGGGTGTTTCCTAACTTAACTACGGTACGAAAATTACTTTTTATTTTAGTAGGTATTATACAACGTGTCCAAGATACCAGTAGAGGAAAGTAACCAAATATGGAATAGTATCCCTAATATGGAATACCGGCATTTCTCTTAAACGGAAGCTCACACACGCAATTAGAGGGGTTTGTCTCCAAGGTTGGTTTATATTTATATCTTATGTATGTACTTTAAAGTACATACATAAGACGTAAAATGGTTCTAAATGTACGTCTTATGTACGTACTTTAAAGTACATACATAAGACGTAAGATGGTCCTAAATGTACGTCTTATGTACGTACTTTAAAGTACATACATAAGACGTAAAATGGTTCTAAAATGTACGTCTTATGTACATACTTACTTTAAAGTACATACATAACACGTGAGATGGTTCTAAATGTACGTCTTATGTACGTACTTTAAAGTACATACATAAGACGTAAAATGGTTCTAAAATGTACGTCTTATGTACGTACTTTAAAGTACATACATAAGACGTAAGATGGTTCTAAATGTACGTCTTATCTACGTACTTTAAAGTACATACATAAGACGTAAGATGGTTCTAAAATGTACGTCTTATGTACGTACTTAAAAGTACATACATAAGACGTAAAATGGTTCTAAAATGTACGTCTTATGTACATACGTACTTTAAAGTACATACATAAGACGTGAGATGGTTCTAAAATGTACGTCTTATGTACGTACTTTAAAGTACATACATAAGACGTAAAATGGTTCTAAATGTACGTCTTATGTACGTACTTTAAAGTACATACATAAGACGTGAGGTGGTTCTAAAATGTACGTCTTATGTACGTACTTTAAAGTACATACATAAGACGTAAAATGGTTCTAAAATGTACGTCTTTCGAACGTACATTAAAGTACATACATAAGATGTAAGATGGTTCTAAAATGTACGTCTTATGTACGTACTTTAAAGTACATACATAAGACGTAAGATGGTTCTAAAATGTACGTCTTATCTACGTACTTTAAAGTACATACATAAGACGTAACATGGTTCTAAAATGTACGTCTTATGTACGTACTTTAAAGTACATACATAAGACGTAAAATGGTTCTAAAATGTACGTCTTATGTACGTACTTTAAAGTACATACATAAGATGTAAGATGGTTCTAAAATGTACGTCTTATGTACGTACTTTAAAGTACATACATAAGACGTAAAATGGTTCTAAAATGTACGTCTTATGTACATACGTACTTTAAAGTACATACATAACACGTGAGATGGTTCTAAAATGTACGTCTTATGTACGTACTTTAAAGTACATACATAAGACGTAAAATGGTTCTAAAATGTACGTCTTACGAACGTACTTTAAAGTACATACATAAGACGTAAGATGGTTCTAAAATGTACGTCTTATGTACGTACTTTAAAGTACATACATAAGACGTAAAATGGTTCTAAAATGTACGTCTTATGTACATACGTACTTTAAAGTACATACATAACACGTGAGATGGTTCTAAAGGTACGTCTTATGTACGTACTTTAAAGTACATACATAAGACGTAAAATGGTTCTAAAATGTACGTCTTATGTACGTACTTTAAAGTACATACATAAGACGTAAGATGGTTCTAAAATGTACGTCTTATCTAGGTACTTTAAAGTACATACATAAGACGTAAGATGGTTCTAAAATGTACGTCTTATGTACGTACTTTAAAGTACATACATAAGACGTAAGATGGTTCTAAAATGTACGTCTTATGTACGTACTTTAAAGTGCATACATAAGACGTAAAATGGTTCTAAAATGTACGTCTTATGTACGTACTTTAAAGTACATACATAAGACGTAAGATGGTTCTAAAATGTACGTCTTATCTACGTACTTTAAAGTACATACATAAGACGTAAGATGGTTCTAAAATGTACGTCTTATGAACGTACTTTAAAGTACATACATAAGATTAAGATGGTTCTAAAATGTACGACTTATGTACGTACATACATACATACATAAGACGTAAAGTGGTTCTAAAATGTACGTCTTATGTACGTACTTTAAAGGACATACATAAGACGTACATTTTAGATCCCTGGACGTAACGACGTTAAATGGATGTAAAATGTACGTACTTTGTACGTCTGCGCTGATTGGGAAAGCATGCATTTTGCATGCATCAATTTAAAAAATATGTTTTTTAGTGTCCTTTGAAAATCAAAAATGTGAGGTTACCATGATTACTGAGTTGGATGCTGACCAAACTTAACAGTGAATTAATTAAAAATAAACGTATTAGCCTAATTGTAAATAGGATTAATTTTTTTGCAACAAAGTTTAATGCATCATTTTGAAAAAAGACCCGAAACACCAGTCTTTATTAAATTTATTTGACCAAAATTGGCAAACCTAAAGAAAACAGATCTACCTATTAGCCCCTTAAAAATAATAAGAAGATGGGCGCAACAGATAAAAAGGTATTATTAGTTAAAAAGTGTGCAAGTTTAATTTGGTCCACACTGTATACGTCCATGATTATAAAGGGGTTTTAATCAGTGTTGGATTCAGAGATTTTTTCCGGGAAGAGTTGAAGAGCAAAAAAAGGTCTTCAGGTGCAAAAACCAAACTACTTTGTATGCTTTTGTAATTTGTATATCTATATATGTAACAAATTCTATACTTGAAGATTCATACTTGTAAATTGATACCAAATTTCTTCGGAGGTTTTGTTTTTTGCTCCGGGGGTTGGGGGGATGTCCCTCCCCCTTCGGGTCACCCACGTTTGAGGGTACCAAAAAAGTCTTCTACCCAGCGACTGATTGAGACTTTTGACCGCCCTGGCCATGAAAGTTTTGACGACCAAAAAAAAAAGGTTCCCACTTCCGTAAAAACCAATAAACGTCATCACAAAAAAAAGGTCCTCACCTCTCAAAAATACAAACTAACATCATAACGTTTTCACCCAGAGGCGGTCATATCGACTTTCTAAGGGGAGGGCCATAGGCCGAGGAAAAGTGTATGAGGTGGCAAAAAACAAAAATTTTGGCGCCCCTAGAAAGAAATAAAATTTTAAAGGAGGTTCAAATTTTTTGAAGAGCAAAAAAATGCTTTCAACTATTTTTGTTGTTTTTATTTCATTCTTTAATTTATAAAATTACAAAAAACCTCCTTCCCACTTATTTAAAAAGCACAAAAAAGAGGTCCTCACTGTTCAATTCCATCATCACCCTCACCCCTCGGACCAGCCCTGGGGCCATATCATCATTAAATGCCCAAAATGCCCATATTTGCCATTAGATATATGTATACAATACAAAGGGTGTGGCATCAAAGGAAGGGGGCCATGCCCCCCCTATGACCGCCACTCTTTTCACCTACTTTTTTCTCGCTATTTTTCGTGTAAATACGGTTCAAAACATTTAAATACCCATCTCTATCTAACTCTCATATTTGTATTGTCAATTCAAATCATTCAAATGCGGTTTGAACCACTCCGATGACTACGGTTAACACGAAAAAATTACTCTACTCGCCCTGCTTCTACCTATACTGCTTGAGCAAGCAGTTTTGGTACATCGGCAAGTAATAGAATAACAAAACAACCAGTATTAGTCATGTTTACATTCCGGAATTTAGTTAGTCTCTTTTTTCCTCACATGTCTATGTGTTGTCCCTTTCTCAGACCAATGGGTAGGCGGAGAAAGAGAGAGAGAAAATACTGCTAGTACTTTTCTCTCTCACGCAAGCTGTTCGCACGGCAGTGGAAAGACTGCCTCTATTGTATATGCTCTAAGGTGCCCTTTTATGATATTCTTTCATGGGGTTAGATCATATGCAACCAACAATACAAATTTTAATAATTGTAGGCTTTATGTAGGCTCTAACAGTAAAAGTGATCGAACTTTAACTAGAGTGACTTAAGTATGTTGATACCCTACTTATTCTTTCTTAGTAATAAAGGATAGAAATAATGTTACTTTACCCAAGACTTTACCAATGATCTTGTGGCGGGAATCGGGAATCCCTTAACAGATATGATACCTATGTGATAAAAATATAGTCCATTATCAAATGGATGCAATCAAAAATATTTTGTGTTCTTTGAGTGCATAGGTTAAGCAATAAAATTGGTGAGATTTAGTGGATAATAAACATTATGGGGAAGAAATAATATCTTCTTTATTATTTGTAGGTTATCTATGGACCAATTCGACGGAGGCTGCCTTGGAAAGAAACCAAAAAAGTAAGTTTCCTTCCTTTTCCATGTTCTCCATTTCTGACCACACCCAAAAAAAGAGTCTTAAGGCTTGCTAGGTACTTATTCCAAGGTCCTATCTCGATACTGCTAGATAAATATTGCAAGAATATGCTTAATTAGTAATATTTCTACGACCGTTTTTAAAAAATGCTGCTTTCTTAATCGTTAACATGAAGATAAAGTACTTCATTATAGTTCACTGCATAAAGTGTTAAAAAGGTCACTTTTTTAACAGTTTGAAGCTTTTTTCACATTTATCAATGCTTACTACAATAAACTTAAATATCAATTTATGCAATGTAACCATAAACACAACATTAACTTTCCATTCGTAAAAAAAGAAACACCTTATGAACTTGTTACATAAAAAATGTAAGACACTTGGTAAAATATTGGGGTTATGTTTATTTTTTTAGGAATCCAAAAATGACGTCCATTTCAACTCAAACTGAGGACGAACAATATGTTAAAGCCTATATGCCTATTGACCAACACTGCCTAGATTATAAAATGACACACAAAACTAGAGGACTACTTTTAATATTCAACCATCAGACATTTGACCCATCAACTGGGCAACCTCCTAGACCTGGTACAGATGCAGATGTTAAAAAGATAACGAAATGTTTTAGTACTCTTGGTTTTGAGATTCCGGAAATTCCAAAAGATTTAACATTAATCGATATACAAAATCAGATACGTAAATGTAAGTTGGTCACAATTATGTAGGTAAAATGATTTTTTGATATATTATATGTGTGTTTACTAAATAATAATAATAAAATTGGTAAGTAACTATCTCAGTAGCGGAAGCAACTCTGGTTTTGACCAAATTTGGTATAGGGAAATTTTTTGGGATGCTGATCACGAATCTAAAAGAATATTTATTTGGAAACGTTTTGTTTTTAAGATATCCATTCAAGTTGAAACCAAACTCGCCTTATTTTCATTATATTTCCCTTTTTTTTTGCACACAATTTTTGATTTGAAGCCAAAGTGGCACGTAATATTTGATTGTCACCTTTTAAAACCACATTTTACAAGTATTTGACACTTTTTATCAAATAAATTGCAAAGGTTCACTATACAAATGCTGCATGTGTGTATACACTGTGCCGCCATACCCTGCTGCGATTGAAAACGATTGAAAGTAAATCTTTGCAATTTAATTCAGAAACAGTGTAAAATACATAGAAAACAAGGTTTTAGAAGTCACAAAAGTGAAGAAACTTCATATTTATAATGTTTAATTTATTTTTTTATTTTTTTATTAAATGACTGACCTGGCGAAATTTTGGAACACCTGTGTATACTGTGTATCTTATTGTAAGTTTAATGTTTTTGATAAATAGAAAATAATATGGGTAGTAAACAGTTACTTCGCAAAAAAATCTCATAAGACAATTAAACACAAGTATGTATGTATGGAATGGCTTACAGAAAGAAACTGTTAGATTTCTGAATATCAACCAATTTAAAAATAGAGTGGATCGTGATTTAAAAGCAATGGGATCAGCAATGGTGCATTATATATCTGTGCATGTGCATGATAGACCAGTGATAAAAAAATAATTATTCATAAATTAATTATAAACTGGGATATATATTTTTTTAAATTTAGACCTACCTGTGATATTAAAATCTGTTAAACAAAACCAAAGACCTAAAAAGAAAATCTGAGCAGTTCCATCGTCATTGCCGCCTTATCTGATCGTTAATAATAATAAGATTTTTAGTTGACAAACTCTCATTTTGTAAAAAACTACCAGTTCATTATAAAAGAAGTAAGTAATAACATTAAAATAATAATAATAATAATAATAATATCCTTTATTTCCACAAATCATTGTTACAAGACAAAGAAACGTCACTACAGAATAAATAAAAAAATAGTTTAAATTTACATTCATTTAAAATCATTTCATTTGTTAAAAACAATTAAAATAAAACAAAAATACAGGTGGTGATAAAATCATTAACAGACATCACAATTAAAATATCTAGTAATAGTTGAACAGATTATGATCAATAATTAAGAAATTTAGTTAAATAGTTAAAAACAGTTAAAATGATACAAAAATACAGGTGGTAATAAAATCATTAACAGACATCACAATTAAAATATGTAGTAATAGTTTAACAGTCTATGATCAATAATCAAAATTAAAAGAGTAAAAACACTTATCCTGCAAGAACTGTATCACAGCCCTTCGAAATTTATCCTTGTTCTCTATTTCACACAACGTAGGTGGCAAGGATTTATAAGCCGTGACAGCACGGTAATAAGGTCCTCTCTCAAAGAACATTGAATTAAGAGAAGGAATACTAAGATCACTCCTGCCTCCGGTGACAATTGTCATTGAGTTGGAATAAAAATCGGAGTTTACAGTGAATAAATGGGGATTTTTCTTCCCAAACATTACTAAGGCCAAGAAATATAGACTAGGGACAGTTAAAAAGCCTAGGCTATTAAAATAGGGTTTACAAGAAGCTCGAGGATGCACTTTAAGTATTCATCTGATAATACGCTTTTGGGTTCTAAAGATATTGATTGCATGAGTAGAAGAGCCCCAAAACAGAATCCCGTAACTTATAAGAGACCGAACACAAGCAAAATAGAAACTGCATATACTGTCTACAAAAAGTGCATCTCTCAATCTTCGCAACAATGCACATGTACTCTTCAGTTTAGACTGCAGTGAGTGAATATGATCTTTCCAACTTAGGTTTGAGTCTATTATAACTCCTAGAAATTTTATGTTGTTAACTACTGGGATAGATTTACCATTCATCTTAGCGTAAAGAGAGTGGCTTCATGCTAAGGGTTTTTCAAATATAATAAGTCCAGTCTTATCAGCGTTTAATTTTAGGTAGTTGTTTTGGCACCAAGCTCGCATTTGCTCTGCTGCACCCGAACACTCCCCAGAGAGGGTCCCCAAACACCCACTCGCCAATATAACCGATGTATCATCAGCATACTGACACACATGACCCGAGGTAAACCCCTCTGAGAGGCTGTTCGCATAAAGCAGAAACAAAATTGGACCCAGTATTGAGCCCTGAGGAACACCCTGCTTCAACTCAGTAGTCGCTGAGAACCACTGCTTCCCATTACTTGAGACACATACAGACTGCTTTCTTTCTGTTAAGTATGATTTCAGCAATAAAGTACAAGCACCCCTCAGTTCATAACCCTCCAGTTTATCTATCAATAACTGATGGTTAATAGTGTCAAATGCTTTTGATAGATCAAAAATTGTTGTGTCTTGTCTGCTAATAAAAATTACATGATTGTTTTAACTCGCAGGCGGTAATAAAAATTCCAAACCATGCCGCCGCCTGGTCATATTGTCATGGCAACCGACGGTTTGTCACAATTTCTATGGTTTTACCGTCCACATGCGGATTTTAGAAAGTCTGGTAGAAAGGAAAATTATATATTATTGTTTTTTTACCATTTTAGTTGCTAATCAAGATCACTCCAATAAAGACTGCCTTGCCATATTTATGCTAACTCACGGAGGCAAAGACAAATTATATGCCAAGGATGACTACTATGATCCATCTTTGGAAATCTGGGGCAAATTCACTAGTAACTATTGTCCCTCACTAGCTGGTATAACATTAATTTTGACAAATTTACTAATGCTTTGTTTCATTGCAGTGATCTCATTCTCATTTTTCATGCTGTTCATATTGAAGGGATGGTGTAGTGTTAGGTAATAAATATATTTAAATTGAATTCATTTCTTCTTCTTAATCATATACATAACATCAGATTAACAGTAAGGCATTGTGAATCAGAAACGGATCTGTTTTCCCACTTCACATATTCTTACCAATTCACGCTACTATCATTTATGCTGGGTTAGAAAAAAGAACCTCAACTTTTAAATATCTTTAAAACCGCTAAAACCAAGGTTAGTTTATATTTGTAAGGTTGCGACATATCATCAACTTTTAGGCGGTTCGAGGTCGGGGACGCAAGGAAGGGCACTCCACGGAGAATAGTTGGCAAGACTGGGTAACATTAAAGTTAATGATCAATCCAGTGGCGTCTAGAATTTGCGCATTTCATTTTGCATTGTTTTGGAAGTTATATTTGTTGAAAGATGTAATTCCAAATGTTTTTTATTTAAAGTAAAAGAATGTACAACTTAATAATAATTAAAAACTGTTGTGTAAACGGTTGTTCTACTAATACAATAAACTGTATATCTCCGGCACTGAACAACATGGCCGAAAAATGGGAGATGTGACGTCATAACACGTCAAAGCAATATGGCCGAATGTCGCGACTCTATATAGACTGACTTTGGCTAAAACTACATTTACCAAATTTGGGATTTTGGCCATGTGGAATTAAATAGTGATATCGGCACTGTTGCCAGATTTCCCAGTTTTGTGCTACACTTATGTTTTCCAGTTTTTACCTGGAATGCCCCATTTATTTTTATTGCCTTAAATTGGACGAATCAAATTTCGTAAGTTTCTAAATTTTCTACACTTTCAGCAAAAAGTAATTAAGGGCCTAAATATCTATAAAAAAGCTAAAGCTATGTTAACGAAATTTAGAATTTAGGTTTTTTGGCATGCCTCATTGATCAGTGATATCAGCATTGTTGCAAAACTTTAACAGAATCGTGGTGTTATCATATCTCGGTAACTGATAAAGATTGAATTTTAAAATTTGGAATATTACAAAAGTTTTCACGCTCCTTTTATTGCAAATTAAATAAATAGGGCACTCCATTATAAAAACCAAAAATATGTAGCGCAAAACAGGAAAATCTGGCAACAATGACAGTATCATTGTTCAATTCTACTTGCCTAGAAACCCATAAATTCCAAAAATTTGTTAACGCAGCAATTTTTGTTTGACCTCCGGACAGTGCGGACGTGCGTAGAGGACTACAAAGTTCTTCCCGGAGTGGCGGTTAGAGGTGCTGTATGGACATTTTTACCTTCGGGGATCAAGAAAAGATTCTCGCTAAATTGACGGCATCTTTCTTCTAGATCTAAGCGCTGTGAGCGAAGATTCCTATAAGCTGATGGTATTCTGTTTGGTGGTGAACACGAGACATTTCTCAAATGGCGGGAAATAGATGGGCGTGCCATGGGAACTGTCAGTCCTGAAAGTGAAGGTTATACATAACACCAGTAGCAGGTCTTGGTTTGACAGCCGACAATTTATGCATTGCTTCCATTGTGAAATTATTTTTGTTTTCTTTTTGGAATTTCTGGGAGCTATGAGCTCGATTATCCAGATTTTCCGCCGACGAAGCTCTGGAAAGCATAGTTCGGAAGGGGAGAGTGATGGATTGGACCTGAAGGGACCAAAACCAAGAAAAAACAATGGAATAGAATAGAATAACGCAGCTTAAGTGGTTTAGAGAGATTTGAGCGTATATGAACTTTTTACCTAAAATGTGATGTCATATCTTAGCAGCTAATAAAAATATCATTATGAAAATTTGTGGACTTATTAAATTTAGCCTGCGCAATTTATTGCAAAGAAAATAATTGGGACATTCCATTGAAAAAGACTAAAAAGATACTGGTAGCACAAAACAAGGAAATCTGGCAACGATGCCGATATTACTTTTAAATTCTTTATGCCTGATACCTTCCGGATACCAAATTTGGTAAATGTAGTTTTAGCGGTTTTAAAGATATTTATGAGTTGCAGGTTTTTTTACTAATCCAGTATCATCCCTCATACATACATATATCTAAAAAGTTATACTCTTAAAATTAAATTTTTAGGAAAACCAAAACTTGTATTTGTGCAGGCTTGCCAAGGCATGACATTAGACCGAGGAATACAGCTTGCTAAGCATGATGGCCGGGATCAATTCGACGGCAATATGCATTCTTATGAAATGCCCGTATGGGCTGATTTTTTAATATTTTTTGCTACAATGGAAGGTAAATTTCATATACTGTAACCTATGTCCCTATCTGTGACATAACTTTTACTAAAACATTAATTTAGCTAAAAGTATGATTTGTTCCAAAATTTCCAATTTTTACCGGCCCAAACAGCACAAACTTTCCATTGAGCAATCCCCCATATATGTAAAGCATATGTTCACACTACTTCTTGACCTTGCCTCAGAGCTGGGCTACACTACCAAACAATGGCTAAGCTGTGGAGCGAACATAAAGAATCGCAAGACCCGTGCTTTACTTATATGGGGGATTGCCCAGTGGAAAGTTTGTGCCTCTTGGGAGGTTTTTGATGAAAAAAACAGAAAAATAGGTAAAATTTTGATTTTTTTAATGATGTTTTGATTAAGAAAAAGTTGAAAATTGTATCAATCATACTAAAAAAAATATTATAAATATTAAGATAAAAATTATTATACTGTAATAGTGAAACCTATGTCCCTATCTGTGATACTGTAAACTACCACTTGATGCCCAAAACCTTTTCTTATTTATATTTTTTTATGGTAATTGATGAAAGGTTCCTTTTTGCTGCACTGGCGTAATGAATCAAGTATTTTTTAACTTAGTTTTGTATGGCTAAATCAAATATCTAGCAAAAAAATTAAAGACGAAAAAAAAGGTCCTCATCTTACAAAAAAAAACAAACATATTTACTGATTTCCATTGTACCGAAACATGTCATAATGT
>JACEGR010005294.1:0-74954 GCA_014170235.1 Listronotus bonariensis
TTCCAACTCCCTTGACAAACAAAAATTTGTGGTAGGCCTAGGGTCCGGGGGAGTCCATTATTTCTAGTATTTTGCAAGCATATTGCAAAGCTCTTATTTGAAGGTTGTAGGGTGTCGAAATAGGCATGTCCTATTAATATTTGAATGTATGACAGAGTGTGCTAGCCAGCAACCCTTTAAAAACACTAACTCTCAGCAATAACTTTTTTGAGACACTTCCTTTGTAGACATCGACGTATTTTGTGGGACATACCCATTTGGAAATACTACAACTCTCATTTAAGAACTTTTGGTCATATCTTGTTGAAATAACAGAAATATTGGACTCTCTTGGACCATTAGGCCACCCCAAAATATTTTTATGTCGAAGGGGTTAAAACTGTCAAAACTATCTGGCGACTGAGGAAATATCTCCCAATAGTAACTTTATCTAAAATTCAGCTTTTACAAAATTACGAAACTTAAGATTTAATTTATTAATCTTTGGTATCTAGTACCTGCCAGAAGCCACTATGAGTGAAACGTCATAATCTACCATTGCGTCTACCTATGTTGATAGCGTGCACTGACAAACTTTTGGCTTTTACAAAAGAACGAAGGTCTGCTGCTCACGGGCTCTTGGATTATGAATTAAGAGTGAAAGTAAAGTATAGTATGTTTAAACTTTTATGGTATGTGGGATAAATCTACTAATAAAACAAACCCTTGAAGATAAAAATATCTCTTGCAATAAAATGATTAACCACAATTTACGGAAGACAAGGGAACAATGTCGTATTATTTCTTTCATAATAAGACCCTGCTCTCCCGAGTACCGTTAATAGTTTTATTGGTGTTTTTAAGGGATTATTTTTATAAGTAGATTATGCCAACGGAGCTTATTTTATCTAAAAATTCTATACTGTTATCATTTATGTTAAATAGGCAGTACTGTTGACTATTTATTTGAATACTTTAAAGAGTGTATTGACACACAACCAATTTTCCAATGTGCCCTTGGCGTATAAAGAAACCACTATACTGTTTAAAGTTTTAAATTAATAATAAAAACAGTACGACTACAACTCTATTTCTAATTCAAAACAAGTACTGCCAAGAATCGCCGTGATTTCAAACAAAAACATTATCAACAATTCCACTCGCACTCGCTACGTACGTTCAGCTGTTCTTCGAGTCACTGTACCTGATTATTATGAACACCCGGCGGTACTTCAGTACTTGCTTATGCTTTAGAAACCAGTTTACGGTACCCCGGTTCCCTGCCGCCTATGCGGCCGACGAGCACATGGCCTGCGATAATAAACGTCGGGAATGCTTTGAGATCAGTGTTGCCACATTCTACATAATTTCTGTAGATGTTACAAATATATATGATATGTAAGATAATATATAATAATATCCTAAATTGATGTAAACATTAAGGGAATCTTTTGGTATAGTAAAAAAGAATAATTTAGAACAGTAATAAAAGAAGAAACATTATTAATTTATTACTATCGCAGTTAGAATAATGTTTCACTGGTAATAATACTACGAAAAATAGTATTTTTGTTTATATTTTCTTTGAAATTATATTAATTTATTTTATAACCACCATATTTACGAATATTGTAGAAATAGAACTTTGGTAAAAAGTATTTTTTCCCAAAATGTATAATTGAAGGGGCTTATTTTAAAAATACGATAAGCTACAATCACAAAATGCTGAATTATTAGGTTTTTAAATTTAAAAAAACAATGTGTTAAATTAACTTCCATCAAAATTAACTTAAATATCGTTTAATCAGTTAATAAACTTTAAGGGTAACTCTTTTATTGTAGCTCATTATCTAAATAATTAGATAAATAAGAGAATAAAACTGATTTTTAAGGCTGTGTGGCTTATCGTGTTTTTACAATAAGCCCTTAAATTTATTATCTTATTTTTTATTATATACTAAAAATGTTCTCAGTTAACTAGAGTATTGGTTTTCTAAGTAATTTTTTAAAATTTACTGTGTTTTTTTTACTTATATTATTCTTACAAAGTAAATATAGTTATAAGAAATAAATAATGAAAACACAAATTTGTTGTCACAAACAATTTATTAGCACTTAAGAGACTAAATCTTCAGCTATAGAAGCTATATTTTTATAACATGGTAAAAAATAAAAACCAAAATATGGACAAGGGTTGAAGTGCATTTTTCAACGATACTAATACCGTTACTTAAGCATATTAAAAATTACAGTATTTCAGCGCTCTTTACATTTAATTTAATATTAATTTATGTATTATACGGTTTAATATACATAATATTATACGTCTTAATTATTTATAATTATTTTTAATTTAAATGTCCGGAATGTCACCTAGGCCTGCATATTTCGCTCTTTTAATGTAAATTTAAATTATAACAAACGTTAAGAGTTCTTGTAACACAACAGGATTTTTTATTTGCAGCATTCCTGTAAAATAATTTCGAGAAAAATCTTAAAAAGAGCTTTTATCCAAAAACACCAAACAAAACATTAGATTAATTAGCATATTATGCTAAGTTCATTGACCACACGTATTTTATGGATTCAAATGAAAATCTACTCGTAAATCCAGGATTTTCTCCTAATAAGTCTGGCAACAAGGCTGTGAAGTGAAACCTGAATGTAGTAAAAACACGATTTGAGAGGTTAGTCGGAAACAAAACTCATGTCAGTTAGTTCTCGGTCTCGGGATATCTGGAGTTTTTGTTTTTCGGGACGCGATGAATTCGTCGGGATAACAGGGTGCTGGCGCGTGTAAAAAGTACTGACAACTAAATATTGTGCTTTTAAGTAAAAAAGCTCCGGTGCTTACGAAAACTTTTTAATACTGAGCGTTGATTTGTGGTTCATTCTTTGAAAGTGCTTTTGAAAGTGTATGTTTTTTTCGTGTGTGGTGCTTTACTTGTGTAGTGCCTTAGTTTAGTGCATACAAGTGTTTTTAAATTGGATTTACCTTTTTTGGATTACTTTTCTTCTGTCAAAGAGAAGAATCATTTTGAGAAGGTAATTACCTAACTGTTTTGTTTTTGTTTGTGCATCATGTTGTTTTCAAGGATTTCATGTTTTTGGTAAAGTTCTTGTAATAAATTTAAACATTGACAGAATCAAGGTAGTGTGAGGTGTGAGGTAAAAGAATTAAAGAAAATTTAAGAAACCAATCGTTTATTTAATTTTTTTATGTAGTAAGCATAGTCTGAAATAGTGTTTTAGTTAAACATGAAGGAAATTAAAATTATTTGACTGTCTGTTTTAATAAATTTTAATTGGTTAATGTGTAGAAAAATATAACATAATAGTCGAGAGCCGTCAATAAACATTTTAAAATTTTAACTAGGAAATTATAAGGTTTGATTAAGCTGATGTCGTTTTTACCATTTTTTAAAATCCTAATTGCACAAAAATTTAAATTTTGACTTAAAAACATAAATATAATAGAAGTTTTTGGTATTATAATGGTAGTTAGGTACCTGGATTTTAATACATATCATCTACAACTATTTTGTTAAAATTTATAAAGATGTTTTTAATATTCGATTATTAGTATCGTTTTAAAAACGTATTATAATAATTTCCAACAATCAGTTTTAGTAGAAGTTTAAAAACAACATAACACAAAACATTTATAAATAAAATTAGAATAATTAATAGTTTAAAAAACTAAAAACACGCTTTTATATGCAACCGAAGTAAAAATTAAAAAATAATTTTTCATTAAAAATATTTTCACTTCATAGTAAAAAGCGTGGGGTGCTTAATATATTAAATGTTATAATTATTATATTTGCCAATATCTATGATGGAAAAGTTATGAAAAAATAGTAAAATGCACCCCACGCTTTTTACTATGAAGTGAAAATATTTTTTTTAATGAAAAATTATTTTTAATTTTTAGTTCGGTTGCATATAAAAGCGTGTTTTTTAGTTTTTTTAAACTATTAATTATTTTTCATTTTTTAGTTCGTTATATTGCACAAAATTCTTAATATAACAGTAAATTAGAACATACTATTTAATTAAGCAGCAAAAAGAAAATAACTAGCCCCCTATGAAATGACAATGGTAGCAAATTTTAAAATTTGCAAAAGATTGCAACTCACTAAAAATTTCTTCTTCATTAAGTAGCAAAGTTTCAAATTTTGCCAACAGATGGCAATCCAGGCAATGTTTGGACCGTTGCCAACATTTTGCAATCCACTAAAAAATTTCTTCTTCATTTAATAGCAAAGTTTGAAATTTTTCCAACAGATGGCATCCTAGGTGTTGTTTTTATAATATAATGGAATTTTTTTCCTGGCGATTAAAAAAAAGATAAAGGGATACTGTTTGCAGATTATTGCATTGTCATGGGTCCTTAATACGTGTGCAAAACTTTTAAAGAAATCGAATAGCTGGAAGTTGGTTAAAATTAGGCTCAAAGATTCCGTTACATAGGCAGCCAGATAGATAGTTGCAACCCAAGTTAATAAAAGCGTGTTAAAAATAATATATTTGGGTATAATGGTAATAAAAAAATATATTGTTTTAGATTAACGTGTTACAACTTGAATATTTAGAGATATAATAAAAACTTTTATTTTATCTTCTTTTTGTTAATGGGATAAATAAACCCCAATAAATAGAAATACTTGTTAAGTATTATTATTTATTTCATAAAACTGTAAAGTGTGGCACTCCATGTGGCGAAATAACAATATTTTTAGGTAGGATTTCAGGTAAGAATTATATTTATGTTATAAAAATGGTATACTTAATATTAATGTTATACTTATTATTAAAAAAATATAATATATAAATAAAGGTATTGAGTGATTAATTTTCGTAAAAGCTTTTTATTTTCTTGGTGCTAAAGCAAAACTCTAATCTACATGTAGAAAGAAAATATCCCACCAAGTTTGAATTCTTAATTTAATTTTAAATACTTACTTATCATTGGAATTTAAAGTTTTTTCATTTAAAATGCGCGTAAAAGATTTTTTTTTAATTTCTAATGCTAAGCAACTTTTTACTTTATTGCAAATTGTTTTGATGTATCTTACAGCATATTTCACGCTCTTTGAAAATGCTTTAGAGTTTTTTTGTGCAACCCGTGGTTTGCCGGTAGGAGTCGTTGAAATCCAATTTTTAGTTAGTTTTTTAAACAAACCGCAAAAAATAAAGAGAAAAAAATATTAACTTATTAAAGATAGTTTTACAAGCAATATTTGATGACAAAACGTCAGAAACTGATTATTATGCCATTTAAATTTTAGGTTTTTATAGATACATTACAGAGGACAATATGTCCTTAAAATATTTATTTTATTATACCTATTATTGCAAGGGCGGAATAGCTCTTCATGATATATAAAAAGTTTAAGTTTCTTAAAATTTTTATATATCATGAAGAGAACTATTAATATTCTGGGGAAAAGCCAAATAATAGTATGTTGAAATTTATATTCTTAGCAAACAAATAATCTATAAAAACAAACATAAATAAACTTATTAGCATAATATATTTAAATTTGATGCTAATCGAAAAATTTAATTGATTTAGACTAACAGGTTCCATGTTAAAATGAAATTTATAAGATTAATAAACAAGTCTTTTTTATCCATTTGTCTCCAACTGGAACAAATTCGCCCAAATAAATAAAAATAGTACTTGGGTATAACTATTTATTATAAAACTGTGAGGGTGTGGTGCAATTATTTATTTTTTAGATTTTAAAGCTATTCATAAGATTAATATTTATGTTTAATAAGCTTGCACGGTATACAGAGTGTCCGGAAATTCCTGTCATATAGTTTAAGGGGGTAATTCTACACGAAAGTATATGAAATTGAAATAAATATTAAAAAAGTTTATATGAACATAATGCATTGTCACCATGATACAGAATGTTAAACTTTTTAAAAACTAAGGTTTTTGATTAATTTTCTAAATACCCACTAACCGATTTTGATAAAATAAAGTCGTTTTATTTATTTTATAATTTAGTTTTAACTCGATTAAATGTATAAGGCAGGATATTTTTAAATAATATATAAAAAGAGCACGAATATTTTTTTGTCAGAATTATTCGTTTAGTTGCCGATCGAAACGCCTCTAATTAAGCTAGGGCTAAATTAGCTTCTTTATGCTATAATATTTTTATCAAAATTAATGGGGAAATAATTAAGATAATAATCAAAAGTAAAAAACAAATGACCCCTATATCCTGGTTATATTAAATATTCGGACCTAAGTACATATGTTCAAATGGATTTTTTAAATATATTTTTGTGCAGAATGACTTCTTAAAATATACGAATGGAATTTCCAGAGGTCATGTACAAACAAAATAATAAATATACTTTACGTTTTGTTTTGACTCTTTATATGCAAAATGTTTTTAATAAAGATCTGTATAAACAAAAATGTTTAGAAATACTTATAGGTACCTATACCTTATTTAAGGAAAGTTGATTTTTGCAACACATCCGGTTAAGCCGGAAAGATATACAAATGTTATTATATTCAATATTGACATCTAATAATAAAATTCCTATATTATAAATAGATTTAAAAGAAATATGTTTTCATATGAAAAAAAAATGGACCAGATATTAATTTCACCCAGTATTTTTCATTTACGCTTGATTTAAATACAATAAGATTAATAAGATTGAAATACAATTTAACGTGAAATTTAACACTTTAAATTTATTAAAGTCGAAGAATAGCGTGTCAACACACCAATTCTAATGACAATAAAAATATTTATAGGTAGGCAAAAGACACTATATTTTATATTTTGTCAAAATATGTTGAATTGCGGGAAATTTAAGAAAATAAAGTGGAATTGTAAGGAAATGTTGGGGAGCTGTGTGTAATTATATGCAACTGCAATCCTAATTTCACCACCACGTTTCTTGCATTTCATCAAAGTGAAAGCCTTTTTTTTGCTCTTCAAAGTTTTCTATGAACAAAAAAATTACAAAAAACGGTGAAAAAGAGGCTTTGATCCACCACTTCATATCAACAATTTTTAAAATGAAAGTGTCATTAAATTTGATGAAATTGTGTGAATTTGTGATAAAATTTTGTGGAATTGTGGTAGAATTATATAAAAAAGTTGATTGTGGTGTACACATTTTTGTCAGTGGCTTACCCCTAGGGTTTGATACCTCTTGCAAAAACCGTCATTTACTTCTCGATTTAATCAATTGCCTATTATTATTAACTATCTATGATTCCCGGCTTCGCTCGGGAGTGATATGAGACCCAAATAACCGTTGTTCTGAATGAAGTTCAAATACTTGACAACAGATGGTGCCACAACACTTAATTTCCAAGTTGAAGGGTTGGAAGAGTCCTTATATCTTTAAAAATACGCCCTTTAGGGTAAAACGGGAACTTTCTTGTTCGAGGGGGATAAAGGGCTATCACACTATATAAGTCCCTTTATCGTATCGGGACTTCTTTTCAAGTTTTATCGGCACGCACATTTTATCAACTTAGTTTTATTATATATACTATTAATATGAAAGTGGGTTTTATGTTTTCCCAAAGAATTAATTTATAACGCTTTCAATACCAGAACAATAAATTGTCATTAAAACTGTAATTGTATTCGAAACGAAAATGTTGTAGGTAACAAAATGTATTCAAACCTACCTGGAAACAGAAACGGTTCAGTCATTCAAACTGCAATTCTTAGAAGTTCAAACAATAAGCAACACTAATGTGTATCTACCCAAGCACCTTTTATCATTGCTGAATAATCTAAATATTGTCTATAAATAACCTAGTTATTCATAATACGATTAGACGTAAGTATTATTATGTATACAGGGTGTTTTACAATGAGAAAAATGTAATAACTCATCACATTTTATTTTAGAATATAAAAAAGTTTATATATAAACACTGCTCCCAAAATCCCATTGTGGCAAATAAGGGATGTTATTAGTCCCTGGGCCAGTAATGAAATTGACTTCAAGAACACCTTTAAAACCTTTTCAGGGGGTTCCTTTGACAAGTCTACAACGAGTATTCATACCGCCATATATGAAAGCGGCGCGGCGCTTTAACCCAGACTGTCAATGTTAAATGTTTCGGATGTCGGACTGGGGGAACGCGTCACTTTTTTGTCAGGGCAGGTTTACCACAATGTTTTATATGCAATTTTTAAATATTGTGCCAGAAATCGTAAGGGTTACAGTCACGTAACCCGCCTAGTCCAATACCCGAGACATGTGTTTGATTCTTATGATTTCATTACTGTAACCTTTATCATTTTTGGAAAAATATTTAAAAATGGCATGTAAAACATTGTGGTAAATTCGAGGGTTAACTTGTCCAACGAAAAAGTGACGCGTTCGCTTAGTCCGATACCCGAAACATTTGACATTGATAGGTTGTGTTAAAGCTCCGCTTCCATATCTGGCGGTATGAATATTCGTGTTGATTTGTCAAAACGAACTACCCTTAAAAGATTTTAAAAGTGTTCTTTCAGGAAGTCCATTTCAATACTGGCTCAGGGACTATAAGAAATATCGGTTTTTAGAAATATCTTAAACATCCTTATTTTATAAATAGCTGACGAGTTTATTACCTTCTTTTAAAAATAATAACCCGGTGTTTTTTAATGCGAGTTTTGTTTATCATAAAAACTACAGTTGATTGAATGAAGCATGATATGTTTAAAACGAATTCACAAGAGTCATCAGTAAATATTAAAAGAGTATAGAAAAAGGTGTGTCCGGAAAAAATATTCTTAGTCATAGCCCGAAAAGTACTTTGTTTAGCAACGCCTTCTAACTACAGCAATAATGCATTTTCATGATCAAAGGAAATAGTATATTGTGTAACGTGTCGGAAAAGCAATATATTTTCGGACGATGGTGGAGTTTGCAACTTCCAAGACTCCAGAAAAAAATTTCCACAGAGTTGCACATACTATTTTTTCTCAATTCAACTATAATTCCAATTATTTTTCATTTTGGATAGCATCAAATATTATTTTATTAGTATAATAAATATATCCAATTTGCTAATTTGATCTGGGTATAATACGTTAGTATGGTATTATTTTTCTTGTATTGTTGATTATCTTTGATAAACCTCATCAGTAAATATTGAAAGCATAGGAACAGGTAAGCGTCCGGAAAAATTATTACTGGTCGTGGTCGGAAGAAGCATTGCCCAGCAACGCCTTTTACTTACAGAAATAATTCATTTTGAAGGAAAGAAAACGCATTGAAAATACACATGTGGATTTCTGTCCGATCGGAAGAAAAAATGACTTGTTTACTGCTCAGTTTCCTGTCAACACATTTTAAGTATGGTACCTGAAAAATAATGCAAATAGAAAATTAGGCTTATAGATGTACTTAATTAAACTGTGAAAACACAGAAAGCAACGCCAATGCAACAGGTAGGAACTTGAGTAGAAAGGTATAGTTTTTGGCCCAAATAAGCCCCGTCAGGCATGATCTACTAATAAAAATTAAATAAGTCGATTGTCTGCAATAAAACGGAAAAGGTAGTCAGGAGAGCACGGTCGTACCTTCACAATACGACCGTGCCCTCCGGATTACACGTTAGTCATTTTATTGCAGGCAATCGTCTTTTTAAGGGATAATTTTTTATAAGTAGATCATGCTGACAGAGATTATTAGAGCAAAAAAACTATACTTCAAAATATTTGTATTATTCGTTATCTGGCAACAAAAGAAATAAGTATTGAACTGAATTGCTATTTAAGAAATTTGCAACATTAAGCTGTTACACTAAATTGTATTTATTATTATTGATAGGTTCATGAATAATATATTATTTTATAACAGAATAAATTGCGCTGGTATCACACCAAAAAGAAATAAATGACAATTTGTGTTTTTTCTTGTGTTATCATTACCCATATCGTAGCCGGTGATGGGTCGTCTAACAATTTATGTGAATCTCTCCCAATGACTCAAGGTTTAAACCTATTTCCAATTATTAGGTTAAAAGGCTTTTTACCAATAAAATTATGAATATTATTATTATTTTTTTTTTTAGTCTTGTTTAAGTCAATGTTTAAAATATCAAAAGAGCATTCATACTATAAACAATTTTAAAAGGTACAATGACGGTACTGGACAACAATAACTCAAATAAAACTTCTCTACTAAATTTTCTGTGATGTAATGATGTATACGCCTTAGTATACGCAGGCCCGTAGCGTTGAAGGTGGTACAAATTACCGGGGCCCAGCCTTAAAAAGGGGACCCGCGAGCCAGGCTACTTAATATTTTTTACAAATATTTATTTTTGGGAAAAAAGTTATGGGATCTGAGTAAGTCTTAAGGTACATATGATACATTTGAAATTGAATGCCGCATTTACAAATAAGAACAAAAGTTTGAGACCAAAAGATGTGCTTAAGGTCTATTTTTGCCTCCTAAATACGAATCCGTGATTAGCATTGGAGCCACCAGGTCACAATTTGAAACTGAAAAAATGCAATTTTCCCGGTTTTCTCCACCAATATTTTTAGATTTAAAGGACTATATTTTTAGACAACTGAAATGTATTTATTGAGCTAAGTATTAAGATACCAAATACCTGGCAACTATTGCTGAACCGTGAAAAAACGACCAAGCTTCTGTGAAGAAGGCACTGGCACATTATATAAGTTCCAGCTGTGAAAAGTACTTTTAAGTTGTACCTTAAAAAGGCTGAAGAGACTTGCCAAACATGTGTTTCTATTTAATAAATAAAGACAATGGAATTCCTAGATTTTAGTGTCTTAAAACCATAACATTGTATACCACCTCTAAAGGAACATTTCTATTACAACAGTACAATAAAAAATTGTCAAGAGTAGTTTAATCATAGGTGGGTAAAAATGTAGTCTTCTAAGAGAAAATGCCAATTAACAAAAATAATCTTAAGATTCTATTTTTTTAAATAAATCTGTGGATATGCAATAAAAGATTAATAATTTCCGTTAACAATAGACCACATCCACAAAAGAACGCCAATTTATTTTACACTCGAGAACCATTTGCAAAATGCCGCCGTTTAATTTCTCGCTATCATTGTATCTTATAATTTGCTTATCTCTGGGAATTTTACTAAAAATATGTCGAATTATAGAAATATCTTGCATTGCCTTTGTTTACTTTCTTATGGTTTATACTGCAAACACCCATCTTTGTTATCATGATATCTATCAAGTAACGGTTGGAAAACAATTAAATAGTTTTCATAAGTTTTTTACAGAAGGTTTTAGGATTAATTATATCACATGTTTGCCATATTGATTTAAACACGTCAAAACATGTCGTAAATATCTGATTAACCGTGGCGCCGCTAAATGAATCACGCATTGAATAATCCATATAGAAATATTATTTTATTACCTAATAAACTTTTTTAATGCACGAGCTTACATTGACATTAAATTCATTGATGCAGCTGTTGTAATCGTTAAAATATTCAAGCTTAGTCCATAGATAACATACATTTAGATCTTCAGTGGCTAGAAGCCTTTTTCTGGATCTTTACCACCTTGCGCGTACAAAACTGGCTTACCGTCCCTTACCGTGCTCTCCGTACTCCAAGCGGGAAACCGTACTCGTTGATATAACCACAATTCAAAAGCAGATCTTTCTTATTACTTGTTCTATCATGGCTCATTCTTCTGCCTCATACAGAAAAATAGAAGGACTTTTTTCTTTGGGATTTTTTGAAATCACTAGTCTTTCAGAACATGCCACCCTGGTGGCTCTAAAGGAGAACACCCTAGAAAAAGTGGAAAATTTTATGCCAGAAATTTTTAAGAATAGTCATGGAAAATGCTGCAAAACGAGCCTCAACATGCATCAACAGCCACTTGAGCAATATAGCTTTGCGACTTAATGTAAAAAAATATAAAGGCCTAAATAAACTCAATTAACAAACAGAATATTTTTTTAATTTCTAACCAAAGTTCATGTCTTAGAAAATCTAGTGAGAATTTGTGCTCGAGCTTATAGATATCTATAATCAAAATAACTTATTATGACAACTATTTATCTATCTACATAACCAGGACTGCAATAGAAAAGGATTTTATTATTTTTTCAAACAAATATGTAAAACAAAAACCGTTTAATTTATATTTATTATATATTTATATGTGTGTATATTGTGTGTTACATAAAATTTTTACATGCTCTCAAATTAGGTTATCAAATAAAATTTATTTATTCGATATATTAATAAAATTTATTTACTACAAATGATATGAGTATTTGAAATTTACTGCTTTAATTTAAATGTACAATTTATAACATTCATTAATTTGGTTAGCGTAAAAGGGCAAATGTTAGTTAATAATAAAGTATCTCCATTAAAGTCATTGAATATATTTCTGTACAATGTTATTATTTTTTTAGATTTATTAACAAGTTTATTTTAAAGTTTTTATTAAAATATTAAACCTGCTGGCTTCAGTAAATAATTAATGTTCTGCTTTTTTCTAGTAACGAATTTTTGCGTTTCACCAGATATATTTTTAGGTTTTAGAGAATATCTGTAGATTTATTAACGTATCATTTCCCTATCATAGAGGCAGTATCAGTTCTATGGATAATTAATAAATTTCATTTTCTTTTATATCATGTAATTTCATTTCTTTTCATTTCATTTTACTTCATTTAATTTCATTTCCTTTTATTTTATTTATTAGGGAGTATTAAAATACGCCTGGCGTTTCTTTTCACCTTTTCGAGTTTTTATTTCGTTCCTAATTTTATTATTTTTTAACCATATCTGTAATGTTGACATTTCCGACTTTTTAAAGTTTGAAAGTCTCACTTTTCTGACTTTTTCTTTTATTTAAATAAAATAAAAAAGTAACCTTAATTATCGCAAATAATCTCAACATATCGGCGCATTGTTCAAAAATGCCGCAATGTCCTCACTTCGCTTCTTCTTCGGACGTGTTTATTGTTTTAAAACTTCCAGTAATTTATTTTTGATGTAAATACTTCTTTTTTGTTTAAGTATACTAGTTTCTACATCTAGTAAATAAACCAAAACGGTGATGCAATCGGAATTTTTTTAATGAATAAAAAAATCAGATTGCAAGTAACACCATAAAAGTCGAATTTATACTAATATTAACTCGGAGGTTTCCGTCGCCCTTTTATAGTATGATGAAAGAGTGGACAATGATCTAGAAAATAAGAGAAATATTGCGAAAATTCCATAGTACAGGATGGCATAAAAGTTCTCAATGGATAATTCGGACGTTTTCGGAAACCTTCCAAAGTGATTAAAGAACTTGGAAAAACTAAGGTAAATTATTTAAATAAATTTCAAACTAAATTAAAAGATCCTAACCCCCTAAAATTCTCTAACCTACACACATTTTTAAAAGTCTGTGACATTGCCCATTTTGAAAATTGGGCAACGTGATAAAGTCAGTGGGGGACATAAGACTAACATATTTTGATGGTTCTAGCACTTCCAGTTATACTGGAAGTTAATGTCAACATCCTTATTTTAAATGGAAGAACAGTTGTTAAAATTAGGTACTAATATAATATTTATTTCTTAGATTCTGCGTAAAATTCTAAACATATTTTGTGTATAATATCCTATACCCAAGTCTAAAACCCCGTTTATGACTTTTTGTTAAAAATGACGTTTGCAAGCCATTACGTAACCATTATTTCCAAACAAAAGCTTTTAATACAAATTGGGACTATAGGTTCCTTATAGAAAAAGAACTTGTATTGTACTTTCAGAAATGTTGGTTTTCTTTATATAATAAAGAAAATTAAGGTTTTTTTTTGATATATGATTTCTCTATAGCTTTTTAATTAAACTTTCACTTATAAATGAATGAGTGATGGCGGGTTCGCTTGCTACTTTATGTTAAGCAAACTCCTACTAAATAAAGATGACGCCTACTGAGTCACAGCAGATTTAAATAGCACATTTTACCTTGTCAACATATCGTATAAAGAAGTTTAGACGTGAGCTGCGGACTGTCAGTCCGCGTTTATTATATTTTTATTATTTAATGCAAAAAGACAACTTTTAACAAATAAAATAACAAGTATACTAATAAGTATTATTGTTATTATTTTAAAGGATAAAAATTAACATACATAACTATGAAATACTAAGAAATAAGGATACAATTGACAAGAAAAACTGAATTTTAAGTATTGTAAGTATAGCAGTCCGAACATACATATAATGAGTGTTCTCCACATATGTATTTTCCACATTTCTTACAGGAAAATCTTGTTGGTCTATTCTTTTTTCTATCACAAAACTACAGCGTCCTCTAGTACTTGCAGGCCTTTCAACACTTGGCCCGGGAGCCTGTTCTTCTCCAACGATTTCCTTTATTCTTCCGCTCATTGTCTTTGGAATGTTTGTAATTTGACTTCTGGCTTTAAGATGACTTTCTACGAGTTGGAACGAAAGCTGACGTAAGAATTTTCGGCGTAATAACTGAATGTCTGGATTGTTTGCAAAATATAATACCATTGAATTAATGCCTGAAACATTCAGCATGGAGAAGAACACTACCATTGGCCATCTTCGGGTATTCCTTGCACAGTCATACGTGGCACATAGCTTATCAACTGTATCTACACCACCTTTGGTAGCGTTATAGTCTAATATCATTTCTGGTTTCTCGGTAGTAGAATCTACTGCATCATCGTGATGTAAGCTCGATACCAGTAATACATTTTTGTTCCTTCTGGGAATATATGAAACGAGGGATAGATCTTTTGAAAAGCAAACATGCTAGAGCCAATTGGTCTGTTTTTGGGGCAGCTGAATTCTGTTGGTAGTTCTCGCTTGTTTTTGCGAAGTGTGCCCAAACATGTTAGTTTATATTCATTGAGTAGGATTTTTACCAGTTCAATCCCAGTGAACCAGTTATCACACGTAACATTTCGACTAGTTCCTTTTATTGGCTCGCACATTCTTAGAACAACTGCACTTGGGGAGTTGTCAATCGCATTTGGTCCATCTGGCTGCCGGCCTAAGTATACTTCCAAATTGCAAGTATAATATGTTTTGGCGTCGGCAAGTGCAAATATTTTAATTCCATATTTGTTGGGTTTATTAGGAATGTACTGCCGAAAGCTGCATCTGCCCCTAAATGCTTCCAACTTCTCATCGATTGTTACGTATTCAAAAGGCGTGTACGCTGTTTGACATTTTATAACAAATGTATCAAAGCATTCTCTTATTGGTGCCAGTTTGTCAAACTTTCTTCTTTCCGTTCGGGTTTCCATATTATCAAATCTTATATGCTGCAGAAGAAACTGAAACCTACTGCGTGTCATTGTTAGTCTAAAAGCTCTATCCCCGTTGCATTAGAATTCCATAATTCATCTACATGCAGACGACTTACTTTTAATAATCCACCCAAATACAAGAGACCAATTACTGCTTGAATTTCAGGAATATCTGTGGTTTTCGCATCTCGTTCTCTGGAATAATTTTTCTGGATGCTCTCGATATGTTGATTTGTATACTTAACAATATTCCTAAGCATATCTAGATCGATAAAATAATGCCAAATTTCCAAAATATCTTTAGATTTTTTGTTGCATTTTTAGGACCTGGCAAATGTTTAATAAGATTTTCAGATCTTGTTCTAACTGTTTTTACAGGAACATGCTTTTTCCATTTGCTGCATTTATCTTTTCCTAGGAAATATGGCCCTTTTGGCGACTCTACATCGGTTGAATCATCATCGGAAAATTCTTGTTCAGTCTCACTGTCATGATTTTCTGTTTCTAACAAATCTACCTCATCTTTATCAGATTCATCATCATAGGTAACGAGTTCATCCACTGTATCCTCTTGCATACAATATTCCATCAATTTATGTAGTCGCTCTTGTTCTTTCTCATAATAAGCCATCCTGTAAAATCCAAACACCCATACTAAATAAAAAAATTTTGATCCTCTAATATCTAAAATTTACCTTTTAATTAAAAATCAACATCAAAAGCAAAAGCACAAATTGTAACACGATTACTCGCTGCGGACTCTTACTCCGCATTTGCCTCTGGATTGGCAAGAAACGCACTAACCTAAGTAAGACTTTGCAGTGCCAACAAGCGGCCGATTGTAGGAAGGTACTTAGTGGGGGCCGTTTCTGGAAGCAACACGACGTGAGTAAATTAATCAAATATATCTTTGCGGAGCGACAGTCCGCGCGCGATCTATATTGCCTCTTAATACATACAAGGTCCGGCAATAGGATTAAACTGTTTTGAAAAGCTTGCCATGGAAATATCATTTATTTGACAAACGTCGAATAGTGATAAAACTGAAGTTTACTGTTGGAAACTTTGTGTTACAATGGCAAATTGGCCAAACAATCAACGGATCTAACGTTCCAACAAGAAATGCAATTTTAAGATGGGTAAGAAATTATTTTCTACTCGTCCCCAAACACTTCCCCATGTCAAAGAAAACATCGTGAAGAGATACATTCGATAACCATGAACGTAGATTTATTGACGCGTGTTATGCGCCATTTCTACTTCAATATGCAGCAGTGCATTGAAGAAGGCGGTGGTCATCTTAAGAATGTAATTTTTGTAAACTGAAAGTGTTTCAATTAATTTCCAGAATTATATATTTAGATATAGTAACAAGTCGAAATATATATTTTTTGGTACCTTCACAGTAACCCATTAAAAACGTTCAATCCTATTGCCGGACCTTGTACATACAGCGTGTGTCAAGATAGGTGGCCGAATACTACAAATGGAAATAATTCCTTGCTGTTATTACAATATACGGGGTATTAGGGAAATATTGTTCGTAACTTCAAAAGGTAATTCCTTTGCATTATTCTAAGCAAAAAGGTTCATCATAACATAGGTCCGAAAATCAGCCCTTTTGAAGAAAAAATGCCAAACTTATTTCTTTTTAGACATAAAATCAATATTTACATCATACCTACTTATTAATTGTCTCTAAAAAAATATTTTACTTGCTTATCAAATTTCCAAAGAAAAACAGGCAATCAAAATCCCTCACACACTTGGCAACGTCGTACGCGACTTGGTGTTGGTAGGCAAAAAATAAATACCTACGACGGGAAAAATAATTATCTAATAGTTTCTTTCATACATTAAGTAATTTAAATATAGTTACGAACAATATTTCCCTATCACCCTGTATAAGAAATGTATTTCCTTTTCATGGCATTCATCAGGAATCGTTTTACTGATGCGTTTCTCCGCTCCACAGGAACTTATCAAAAATAATTATCAAAGAACTCTCATCAGTTTCTGAGAGGCAGGTGAAACGCGTCAGTGGTGATTAAATTTCGTAAAGTACGGGTTAAAGTTATGGTTTAGCGGGATAAACATTGTTTCAGAGGAGGTAAATGTTTCTTTACATTACCTGACGTCATATCCAGAGTAGGGCAGGTCGTGTATTGTGACATATTGTATAAGCAATAAATAAAGGTATATCGACCAGTAATGCAATAACAAAACGAGCACTATTAATCACCTATGTTTACATGCCGGTATTCACTCTCTTTTCCTCACATTGCCTATGTGTTATGTTATTTAGCTGATCCGGTATGTTAAACCAAAGGAAAAATTTTGTCTTCCTAACTTAGACGTGAAAATATTTATTAAACTACTTTAATAATTTATCTAATTTAAAAGAATTAAAATATTTTTAACATACAATAAATACCACACTCACGGGTAATAGAGTTTACCTTCTTTTCCCCATTTGAAAATACTTTAACATCTTTAAAATAAGAACCTGTTCGGCTTCCGTAAATCGTTGCGGCATATTTTATAATAACGACCTATATAAAAATACTAACACTTTACAGTAATCGCATATTAAAATCACAAAACAGCATTTAACATGTAAAATCGGTTTGAACAACTTACACTGCACAAATAATTTGCTTCTACAATGTTGCAGGTTAAGCACAGGTTCACAGTATAGCAAAACAGGTCTGGATAGTTGATTAGTTCGAAACATGGATACTAAACACCTATAATTTTTCTATTTACTTAACTTCTACATAAAATTTAATAAAACTATTTGAGATGTCCAAAATATCGGAAAATAATTACGACAGTTGTTGAGATTTGATTAATTACTAACGATTTCTCTCAGGCTTACGTCAGTGACGTAATTTTTTATCTCTCTTGGTTTAACCGGTATAAAGACAGAACAACAAGGTATGACGAAACAGTCAATATGTCTATAACAATATGTACCTGGTCAGTTACAATGTTTTTTAAATAAGACCATTAATAAAATTCTTTAATTTGAAACTTGTAGCATAATTTTATTAATATACATTACCAATAATAATAATAAGGTAAGTGGTTTGTTGAATAACGGATTTGGTATTAAATCGACAATATTTGATTGGGATAATTTTTTCACACCTGTTTATTTTATCAAGTTATTTGGGATGTTACATCAGATCTGTTTTATTCATCAATCCTCCATACTTCTAACTAGTGGTATTCCCACACCTGGGTAGTTTCAAGGCATTTTAAAACGCCTTTATTCGTTATAAGATAACAAAAGTATTTGGCATTCACATCTACGGATTTGCATGCTGTTACTGTATATTTAATAAATTATTGTAAGTAAACCAAATCTTTTTTATTTGGTATGTAACACCAAATCCGTTATATTCACCAAACCTCCATACTGCCAAACATCAATCTTCCCACACCTGGTTATTTTAATACGCCTATATCCTTTCTAATCGCGGCAAAGTGCAATAAACCTACTATAAGCGCATAATAGAATTGGGCGTATAAATTGTTTATATGACTTTTATCTAGGTTATCAATGATGGTGTTCAATGATACTAAACCCATTAATGAAAAACAAGCGCTAGTAAAAATTTATTGCAGCTAACTATCAGTGAACTAAAATAGTTAAATAACACCTAAACTTAGGTGTAAGGAATATAAGGTAGTATTAAGTAATTAATTACTTTTTAAAAATTAGTTAAAAAATACCTCTTTTCGTGATTCACGGTTCCAAAATTTCCATTTTTTAAATTTCTAAAATATCTCTAAATTAGTTGCTCGTAGCGATATTTACTAATTTTATTTTCGAAAAAATATGAAAAATTAAAAAATATTTACTTGAAATATAATGTACAGAGGTACGAAGAAGTTAAGGCATTTTAAAGACAAGCAAAAAACTACATAAAGTGGTTGCATTTAGCACAAGCATTTTGTGGTAGCATTTTGTAGAATGCTTTAAGAGACAAACCTGCATAATAAATAGGATATTCATTTCAAAACTTACCACTCATGTTATCTGCGAAAAGAGACAGATTTGAGAAATCGCCGAAACACAGTAAAATATTTTTGGGGCGGAACGTTCTTCCCAAAAATTTAAACGGAGGCCCTTCAACCCCACTACCCATACAATTCCTAAATAAAAAGGTAGTCAATGGATCAACATTTTAAATTTTCTAACGAGTACTTTATAATCCTAGAATATAAAGTCAATATCTTCACTTACTGCAAAATGGCGGTACTCTAAATTACCCAAATACTGATTTGGACGGCCATATTTTCGAAACTAATAAGGTTAAATGTACTTAATGTAGTATTTCCTTAAAGCTCTTTTAAGTTTTTTTTAATAGTCATACTACTGATAATATACAGGGTCGGATAAAAAAATGTATATTTTTTTAATAAAGCACCCTGTATATTATATTAGCAATAAAAGACCTTTAAAAGTGCTTTAAGAAAATACCCCCCATTAAGAACATTTGTACTTCTTAGTTTCGGAAATATGGCCATCCCAATCAGGCATTTGAGTAATTTTTAAAGATACCGCCATTTTGTAGTAGGTAAAAATATTGACTATATTCTGGGTTATAAAGTATTTGCTAGAGCATTAAAATGATGTACCACTTGACCCCCTTCTTATTTAAGAATTTTGGGGTGTTAAATTTCAATTTTTGTGAAAAACGTTTCCTCTCAATAAATATCTTGACGTGTTTCGGCGATTTTCTCGAATCTGTCTCTTTTCGCAGATAACATAAGTTGTAAGTTTTTGTATAAAAATCCTGTATATATGTATCACTCAGTTTTAACAAATAGTTGATGCACATTTTAGACAGTCAAATAATCCTATTTAGTGCAAATATCCTATTTTTCTGTAAAGGCGGGCAATTTACACCTAGAAGGGTCATCTTTTAATAATAGCAACGAAGAACAATAAACCACGTTTATTTACTGTTGCTCTGATGAAAATTGTTTATTATTCCCTAGTCATCTTAGTCAAATTAAATCTCAGAATCTCACGGAATAAGCTGAATATCTGTACATACCTTTATCATTATATTGATAAAAAAAAGTATTTGCTTAAAATTATAAAAAAAGAAATAATAATAAAATAAATATTTTTCTAAAATATAAATATTTCTCTCTGGTTGAAGTTTAAGCAGCTCGTTTAAAGCCATTTTCATGGACATTCTTTTTTGTTTTACTTCCTTACACTTTCATTGCCATTTAATTCATGGCTTTGTTTACAATATTTTTGCCAAGATCTTCTTCAGTTAAATTAGTATTCATTTCACCGCGCATTTTGTAATGATCTTTTAGCACTAAATATTTATATTCAAATTCTGCTTACTTACTAGACGTGTATATCTCATGCCTCCATTGGACCAACTACGACAAACTTTCGCAAACACCATTGTGTGGACGGGTAGTTCGTCTGCATTCGTCTTGATTAGCCCAACTTTTCACACATACATTTGCTTACAAATAGTTTGCCCAATGTTTTGACAAATAATTGTCCACAACTGCCCAATGTGGCGACAGCATTATGAGGTTTTTAGTGTGAAACATTTCATCATATACTTAATTTTGTTCTTTCATAATTTCTAACTAAATTGTGTCCAATATGTTTTGTACAGTTGATGATTTTTCAATAATTTTGGTTAGTTTAGTTTAGTTATCGAATCAGTTGTTGGATTTTTATTGTCTCATATGATATGCTTATGGTAAGACAAAAAGTATAATTTATTTAAATGGAACAGTCTAAATAGTTATTTTACTATTAAAAAATATACTAAAAAAACTTTTAAAAACACCACATTTGATATATCCATATAATTAGCTTCGAAATGTGGCCATCCACCTAAAATATATGTTTTTTAATTTCTATTAAAAACATAATAAATTTACATTTCCCCAACTTTATTTTTTACGTATACAAACAAAAAATAAAAACACTATTTTGTTGGGTTGATTCTGCAGATCCAGATGGAACACCATGCATAATGAATCACCATTTAAAAAATTAAAGAGCGTTACACAAATACCATAATTAATATGTCTATCCTCATTGGTTTTAAAAAATATGGCAATAAAAAAAATTATAATAAGCAGTTGTTGCCGAAATATACCTAATTAACATGTACACTTATTTTTCAGATTTGGTTGGCAACATTTCAAAAACTGATAAAGATCTTAAAATATAATAAAATTGATAACCTATTTGAAACTATTGGATCAACTTAACAATCTAATATTTTTATTTATCTAGTACAATAAACAATAAAAAGTTAAAGGTGTAAAACTCGGGTGTATAAATTTATAACTTGATCACCCGGCACAGGTGACTGTCGCAGCCCGGATTGGCTAGATAAAAGCTTTCTCGGGAGAGCTTCTTCTATACTGATTTCTAAAGACTCTCTGAACAGCAAGCAGCAAGTTATAAATTCTCGTATGGTCTTAAGGCTATTTTTAAGTTGCATCTAGATGCTCATCTTCTGATCAAACATTTATGGCATAAGATAAAATTTAAATATTTTGAACTTCTTTAAGAAAGGTCCATTTGGTCTCTATAAAACAAGTGTTTTTATAACATGTTTGTACTAAAAAGCCTTGTAACGATCAATAAATAAATATTTAAATTTAAGTCTTTAATGTCATTTTTAAATATTATGTTCTGTAGGAGAAAGCGTAAATAACTAAAAACCCATTTACATGTAGATAGGGTGAATTTATGACTCCAATTAATTACTTACAAGATAATCCTAGCATGGCATACCAACTAAAATTTAAAATCTGAATGATTAGGTAAAAATATATATATATATATATATATATATATATATATATATATATATATATATAATTATTTTAATTTAAGTATTTTGTTTAAATTTATGTTCCCGGAGAAAACAAGTAAACTATAAGAAATCTCTTATTAGGGTCAAACGACAATGTAGGACGTACAACAAATTCCTCGAAAGCATGCAATACAATCAAACATGCGCGAGAACATATTGCAAGTAATTTAGACTAAAAACAAAAGAAATATAAAAACACACATTGTGTTTATCGAGGTGTTTATAGGTTAAATAGTTTGTTGTTAATACGTAAGTACATATTTATTAATTTTAATTTTTTTTTGCAGGTAAGGCTTCATACTTAAGCATTAAGAGATACATATCTGCAGTGAATACAGAAATATCGTTATTTAAATATAATAGCCGTTAAAAGTAAGTACTGGTATAGTCACTTAGAGCTATGCATTTTTAAAAATATACACATTTAGTAGTGGTGTGCGAATATCGATCGAATCGAATCGAGTGTTAATATTCTATTCGAAATTCGATTTGAATACTTGAATTTTCGAATTATTCGAAATTTGACGAATAATTCGAAAATTTGACGAATAATTCAAAAACTTTTGAATAATTCACGAATAATGCGAACTATTCACTAATTATCAAAATATGAATGGATTCTTTATTTTATCCAATTGAGATTCCATAACATCGGGCATCATAATATTCTACTGGCTCATAATATCCTTTTTGATTAAAAAGTTAATTATCTGAAGAAGACAATTGTTCAATTTTTTATTTTAATATAAATATATATAAAATAAAATCCTCTTTGTTATATTCTTAATATAAAATTTTTGAGAGACCCTGTACAAAATCCAAAAAGATAAATTATTTTTCAAGTTTAGTAACAGATTTATGAAATACCCTGTATGATGAATATGCGAAATACAATAATTTTCAACATTTTAAACACGTTGTATTATATATTTTTTAAAAAGCCCAAAAAAGTTTATATGTCATTGTATATGTATACCTTACATTTTAACCTTACTTTTGTTGGCCAGATATACCTAAACATACAAACATTTCTTTGCGATTTTTAGGTCAGATTTTGTAATTTTTTCGTTAAACCAAGTTTTCACCCATTTCCAGTTATTGACAAAAAATTAAGCTTTATAAAACACGCTGTGTAAATAGTAAGGTTATGTTTAATATTTTATTTCATAGAACCTTTTGTGAAGAATTTGAAGTCATTTGCATTTTTTCGATTCAAGGTCAGAATTTAAAGAAAAAATTAAAGCATGCGAAAATTTTAAAATTTTTAACATTTTTTTTTTTCATTTAAAATTTCTCAGAGAAAATAAAACATTTTAAATAGAAGATCATTCAGGCCTTTTAAGTTCGAAAGATGCCCTTTCATATCCTACTAACCCCATGACGATTGGTGAAACCGTTTTCGAGTTATTGGGCCTCAAAATCGGTTAATTTATTCTTACAAAAACATAAATAACTTTTTCTATTTATCCGAATGAACCCAAAAACAACAGGCTTCTAAATGTGTGCAAAATTTCATTTCGATAAAATTGAACCCTCGATAGTTATCGCGTTATGCTCACCTCAATTTTTAAAATTCGCGATTACTACAATAATTCGTAATTATTGGAAAAAAATCGAATATTCGAAAAATTTTGAATTATTCGAAAAAATTCGAATTATTCGTAATTTCTCGAATTATTCGAAATTTTTTCGAATTATTCGGGAACTTTCGAATAATTCGAATTTAGGAATTAAGTATTTGATTCGAGTTTCGAATCAAATATTGATATTCGATTCGATACGAATTATTCGTAAGTTCAAATTATTTGCACACCCCCAACATTTAGCCTAAATTAAAAGGTTTACAAGCAATACGTGAAAATGAGACGGTCTAAGGCTGTGTTTATGTAGAAGCGGTTTCGAGCAAAGTTAGCAGCGCGGCTACGAAAAAATCACCCCTTATTTTTCGGTAATATAAAGCTGATTTGGTCGAGCTACTAAACTCGCTTAAAACCGCTTTAAGTTAACAAGTATAGAGAATAAACAAAGAATGCAGCCGTGTAAAGAGGTAATGCATCTGTCTTGTTTTGTCGTTGTTTTACTTGCTTATGAACCTTTTGAATGTTCCTAGGAACATTGCTGCTCAGTTTACCTTTAACTAATAATATTTTATAACTTTTCATTTTATAAAATATCTCAGATCCCAAGCGAAAATGTGATACCTGGTCACAAGGTGGCAAAAGTAATTATCCGATATTTTTTTGGTGTATCTTTTTTTTTAATGAAAACTTTGGTGCTGTTTATAAAATTTATTTATTTAATCCATTACAATTAATACGTATTTCATTAAGTCAAGAAAATGATATCGGCCAAGTGTCGCGCGCCGCGCCGCCAGAGTTGATGAAGATATGGCCCGGCCCGTTTTCATCACTATTGCCAGAACGTGGTCGCCGGGTTCTTTTTCCTTAAGGGCTTAAAAGTCTAAGGCTTGTTGACGTATACTCGCAACTTTAAAAACCCCTTAAAACTAAATCTGTGGTTTAATTCGGTGATCTGGCTGGTCAATGCAAATCACCAAAACGAGAAATTAACCGACCCGGAATTCCTTCAACTCTGGGAGCTGCCACATGGCCGATATAATTTTCTCGACTTGATTTACCGCGAGAAATAAATTCTAATGGACCAAATAAACACATTTTACAAAAAAAAAAACAAAGTTTTTCATTAAAAAAGACATCATTTGGTAATAGGGCCTCGTAGACAGCAAGATACATCTTATTAGTCGCAATCCAAAATATAAAAATTAAGTCATTGTCATTACCATATTAATATTTTTAATTTAAGCAATAAAATAAGAAAAATTGATAAGATTAATAATATTTTTTACATTACCTTTTAAATTCAATTGTACAATTATAGAAATATTTCAATTATTTAACTATTAGGTAACTTAATTATTGAAACATTACAAAGCTTTATAAAAAGTCGTGTTTAAAATCCATATCAGTGTTTACAACAACCATTCATAAATTGATACTGTAAGCGTCGATATATTGTATATGGTGTAAATTAAATGGACTTACGTAATGTCGAAGTTGAGGCAAAGCAAATAGATTAAATTATCACCAAAAGCGATATCGTAGAAAGTGGCCGGCTGCTAATGGGTATTTACTAACACAATTTATTGAGTGTGCATCTGGTGCCCAAAATATGGAAGTGACCCGATATATGTATATGAATAATAGCGGATGAAATGAAAAATGTTGAGTAATAAATAAAGTGCGTGTCAAATTATTTTAGCTATCATGGACTTTTTAATTAAAAGCGTTGTTATTTAATTATAAAATACAGCGTGTCTACTTAAGTTTGCATCATATGGAAAACTGTTTTATTATTAATTTTACTGGGTACCATTAATTAACAAACACCCTGTGTTTATTGCTCTAATCTATTGTTTATATTATGGTATGCTTAAGATGTGGGTAAGTATACGTTTTCAGTAAAAAACTTTACGTTTTTAAGATCCTACCAATGGGCGGAGATGCCCGATAGGTTGGATAACGTGGCCCACCTAGGGTAGACAAGGCCGCTCAACAATTAATATATTATTTTAGTATTTTGAAATGAAAAATTAATTAATTAATTGAATTGAACCCTATAACTTGATATCTAATATTTATAACAAGTCCTAGGCACTTAGATTCTTCTAAATAATATAATTGTAGGCATAAGACTAAAACGTAAAACCCCACATGAAAAAAATTAAATACTTTTATTATACTCGTATTTTATATAAAAAATTTATAGATACATTACATTGTTGTTATTTCTAACATCTATTCAATTAAATACTAAATATATAATTTGGTGCCACCTTGGCCAGAGCAATTTTCTCTGCGGCGGTCTTTCCCGATAACCAATTTTTTTCTTTAAAATTGCAATTTTGTTTAAAACCTTACAAAATATAATATTTTAAAAATGCATAATAAAACACAATTAATCATTTTGACATGTTAATATATTAATGATTCAAAATAATACTATGATTCGAAGTAAAGTTTGTATTTATACAGAAAAAAATGCATCAACCTGCATCCAAAACGTTTGTTGAAGACTGACGGATTAAATTCACATGTGGTAGTATTTTACGAGTTCATTTTAGATTTTACATAATTATTACAAAATATACAGGGTGTTTATTTAGAAATGCTATTTTTTACTTTAAAATAGTTTTTTCCAATGTTTAGTCCTAAAAGGATAAAAAGTGCTACTAGTTTGCGAATTGAAACATTTTTTATTTTTACTAATAAAAATGTTGATGATAGCGGATACCTATTTTTGATGACACCCTCATATTATGCTAAATAATAATAACAATAATTCTTTTATTGTATAAATATAAATTAAAAGCAATATAATAAAAGCAGAGAAAGAAACAATCGGTAAAGAATCATATTAAATTTCTCTTCGTGATTTTGCTTTGTTTCGTTTTTGACAAAAAAAACTAATTTATGGATACAAATTATTTTCATTAAATTTTTTCAGTAACCTTATATCTTTAAAAAGACGGTTTATGTGGTTAAATAAATTTAGGATTAAACAAATACGTACGTATCATTATTAATAAAAACTAAAAATTCGTAGCAGATGTAAGAAAGGACACATATTTTGAGAAAAAGTTGCGTTTAGTATTTTTAGTATAATAAAATATTTTTTATATAAAAATATTTTCATCCTAATTTAATAAGTATTATTCATATTTATATAGAAAGGTGAAAGCATCTAATATATTCTCCCGGAAACCTAATAACTTTGCTTCAGCACAAGAAAGCTATGCTAATTAAGATGACACAAGGCAACAAAACAATCCACCTGTGTATCGTCGACGAGGGTTGGGTGCCAGCTTGACATAAATAAACCGATGACAAAGTGTTATGCATTGCAAAAATATAAATTTAAGGCCAAGTCTGGCTCTTTATAGAATTTACTTTTATTTTTATATAGATACCTTCTTCATTTAATATTCGTTAAATTTTTTTGAAATTAGTGTATTTTACGTTAGGCCCCGGCTACGATAACAAGCGAAAAGTATCAAATCTCTGTATTGGTAGCCGATACTGGCTATAAAATTTGTTTCTTTTATGCTACCATAAAGATCAAAGCTAGCGCTCTCACACTCTCCGGTTTCTGCTGGTCGCTGACACTTGGTATTGTGGCCATAACCTGAGTGTACGCCAGACTAAAAAGCGACAAGCGAAAGTGCGCGAATTTCGGAGAAGTGATTTTTGCGTTGCAAAGGCTGCATGTTAATTTTCGCCCGCCCGCTGGTGTGTGTGTGGCCACTTGCTTTTAGGCTTCGGGCAGGATAACCAGCGTCAGCGTTGAGAGGCTGATTTAAATTAACAAGTTCTTTTATTCTCGCATAAAGATCAAAGACAGCGCTTTTACATTTCCCGGTCAACGCTGGCCGCTGACGCTGACGCTTAGTACCGAGGCCGAGGACTAAATCATTAGGTATTGACAAATTCGGTCGCTCGTTTGTCGCTTGCGCGATCTTCAGTCTGGCCGTTTTCTTAAGTTTTGAAAAAAATCACTTTACAATTTAACAAGCAGTCTTCGCACTGCATGCGCAAGTTATTTATGGAGCCATTTTTAAAGATTTATTATTATTAGTATTCTGCTTATTTAGCCTTTGTCATCATCAGAATAAGTACATTACTTCTACTAAAATTTAAATTTCACTTCACCAGTACTATAAAATTGAGAGCCCACGTAACATAAGATCGTATTTGAAATTGGTAGAACGACCTATTGAAAAGTGGCAGCCTATTTTTGAAATAAAAGTGGCGTACTGTGTGTGAATAGCGTCGCAATTTTCAAACTTTTCTTGACAATTTTTACTTGCGCTAGTTATTTATGGAGCCATTTTTAAAGATTTATTACTATTAGTATTCTGCTTATTTAGCCTTTTCTTCATATTCCTACATAATAAAAACGACTTAAAACATGTGCATATTCCCATATTAAACCCAGCCAAATTCCCTCTAATTCAGATTTTATAAAGGCGCGAATAAATCAAATTATAACCAAAACCCGAAATGCTGAAACTGGCCCACTAATAGCCATTGACTAATTTATTGATGTAGTACAAACTAAATGTGGAAAATATATAACAGCCTTTCGCAAACACATATGAAGCTAATTGGAAAATTTGGATTACGCATACAGAGACTACTTTCAGTCATATTGCGGATTGTTAAAGCATTGCGATGTATACGTAATGCTAATGTTCGTTGTTTCATTTATTTCACTAGAGATGAGATACTTTACCAATAAACATTTTTATTATTAATAAAAATTTATATATTTTTAATAAAACCGTTGTATTCCGGGTAATACACGCACTAAGGAAAATGAATCTCCGCAAAGTTAATTCAACGTTAAATATTTTCTTATTTAAAATGCACGTAAAATAATGTTTTTTTTTTTTCAAATTTCTAATTCTTTGTCAATTGCGGCATATTTCACGATTTTTGATATTGCTTTAGTGTTTTTTTATGTAACTCGAGCTCCCTTTCAGTTCGGACAGACTCAAAGGCCTGACTGACTGTGTGTAGACCCATTAAGCGTCTTTACACACTAAGCCGGAGTTTGACGGACAGAGAGATAAAAAATTATACGAAGCCTTTGAGTTTGCTCGACTTTCACCGTTTTCTGCGTGTGCAAGGTTTCATTTGACTCCATACTCTTCGATAGCGTTGGTCCGTCGCCCGTATTTTCGTCTTTCGCTAATATGAAAAGGCAATAAGGCTTACACAGTAAGTAAATAAAAACCGCTTAAGGAAACGACCATACTAAAGAGCGACAAGCGACAAGCTGGGGTTTTGGGGGAGCGATTAGAACAAATCTGATATCACCTTGCCGTTGCGTGATGGTCAACTTAATTCGTTTTGGAGATAAACACAAAACATGTTTGCAAATGGAAACAAAAAATAACGGCTTTAAAAAACAGAGTTTTACAAAAAAGCGCTTTAAATATTGTTTCTAAAATATGTTTTTATTTAATATACTTATACATTTTGGTTTAATTATTATTAAAGAGGTGTAATTTAATTAATTGCTAAAAATACAGGGTATGACTTCTTACATCCTTTTTTAGAAAGAAAAGTTTATATAAACATATGTCCTAAACCGCTTAACTTCTTAAGCTACAAGGTGTTAAAATTTTGGGAAATAAATCGTTTTCTTATCATAATTTAAGGACCGTTGTAATTTTTTTTTTATGAAATTTGGCACAAGCCTACTAAACACCAATAGAATTTTATTAACATAAAGCGTTTTTAATATTTTAACCAGTGGCGCCCGTACGGGATAAAAATTTTCTGAAAAGAAAAATATGATACGCCATTGCTTTTAGAAAAATAAAATAAAAATCATTTTTAAATCTTCATTTATTTTGCAACAAATTTACCCTTTTGGCGTTTTTCGTATTATGCATCGTTTTCGAAGAAAAAGAGAACTAAAATTAGGGCACCAGCCTACTAGTTTAAATAATATTGCTATACCAAAAATGCATCAAAGACGGTTTTTATTGTTTTACGCAAAAACGATCTATTCGACAAAGAAAGTTCAAGAGGTCAAATTTGTTGGAAAATAAATGGAAATTTTAAAAATAATTTTTGTTTAAAAAAGAAGCAATTGCGTATCATATTTAATTAAAAAAATCCAGTATACATTCCCTACAGAACGCCACTGGTGGAAATAATAAAAAAAACTTTCACATAAAAAAATATTGGTACTTAGTAGGTCCATGTTAAATTTTATGAAAATATCTTAAAGAGTTTTAAAGTTATAATCAGGAAATAATATTTCTTTAAAAACTTTGACACCCTGTGTAGCTTAAACAGTTACGACGTTTAGGACATATAAAAAAAGCTAAGTAATCATATCCTGGGAATACTAATAAATGTTAAGGTTAAAGCATGTAATATATTCTTTAAGAAACATAATACCGTTGGTTCAGGACAAGAAGAAAGTTATTTAAATTAGGATGACACAAGGCAACAAAACAATCCACCTGTGTATCGTCGGCGAGGGTTGGGTGCCGGCTTGACATGAACAAACAGTTGACAAAAAAGGGTTACGCATTGTAAAAAATAAAAATAAAAGGTCAAGTCTTGGTATTTATAGGCAAGACTGTTGTTTCTAAATAAAGTTTCTAGTTAACATCTTTTTTTTTTAATTTTGAAATGAGTATAGGTACCTACTTATTTAAAAGTTTTTGATTTTTTATTTACTCTGTATATCCATAGACTTTTAATGCCAATGCAGTTTGTGACTCGGTTTGTGACTATGGCACCAACTTTTGTGAAAGATGCAATTTTCTAAAAAAATACAAACTAAAGTGAAATAATTTCATTTGAGTTTCAGATCACTAGCAGGTAGCGATTAGGCAAATAATGCAGGCATCTAAAACTAGCGCCGGCCGCTTATACAATAATAGGTAGTGAATTTTCTACGTTCTACGTTACACCTTATATTACACAGCCCCATAACGAAAAAATTAAAGTTTATACACAAGAATCAGACATATGTATTCCCATGTATTTTTTGACGCTGCATCCGAATTCAAGCTCAGAAATGGTCCTATGAGGTCATTTTCTAGAATTTGGAAATAGATAAAAATCCCACTGTTCTGATCGCTTACTCCAAAAACTAGTTTCTGGCCCCTAGGTGGTCATTTTCCTAAACTAAGAATTTCAACAGGCCATAAACTTTTCGAGCATAGTGTAAGCACATATAAAATAACTATATTTTTCTGGGGTGTAAGGTCCATAATTCAAATGTACATAAAAATATCATTAATGTGATTTCTACGTCTAAAACATGATTTTTCGGCCCCAAGGGGTATTTTCCCGGCCCAAATAGGAAAGTTTAATAAGCCGTAGACCTGTCGAGCATTAATCCGGCTTTGGATTCAGAATATACCCCCGACCCCGCCATATCCGGGAAACAGTATTTCAGGGCTATTGAGGACCCTGGGGCCAATTCCAGACGTGTAGGGGCATTTCTTCGGATTCGGATTTAGTGTCTAAAAATACATGGAAATACATGTGTCTGATTCTTGTGTAAAGTTTTAGTTTTTTGTGGGGTTGTGTTATCGATGACGCGGCGCGATAAATATATAAAAAATAAACAAATAAAGGTTGTCGCGCATTTAACCGTTTCCTCTCCAGACTTTTGCAAAAATTGTCCATCGAGGTTTTAAAGTGGCACGTCGTGTATATCTATCTTTAGTTTAATAAAAAATAAAAATTTTAAAGTAAATAATTTTTTAAAAATTTGTATTCCTACAATTTTGCCACAAAAACTTTGGAAATTTTTGGCATAGACCCAACTAATTATATTTAATAAATAAATCGGACAAATCAATATAAAACACATTTATTATCTCCAAAAAATGTAAATTTATATTTATTAAAAAATTACAAAAATATAGTATAGTAATATCCTAATTTAGGCGATGTTGATAACATCTTAACTTGTTGTCTTTGTAATGCATCTTTGTTTTTAAATGAATAATACCATAATTCATTTTATTTGACAGGCATTACTTTGAAGGGAATGAAATTAGTTTGGAAAAATAAATAAAGAATTTCTATTTTATAAACAAGCTAATCTTACTTTTTAATCACAGTATTTAAAAGGTGCGCCAATTGGGTGCAGCGGTTCAAACTATTAAAAGCTAAAAATTCCAATTAAACTTTTTTTTCATTAGCAACCTTAATAATTATATTAGTTTATTTGTAAATAAACAATAGGTGTTATATTAATATATTACTGTTTATATTTTATCTTATTCCTATCCTACTTCTAAAATACAAATAAATATTTATTGAACACCCACAGGCCGTTAAAACTACCCATTCAGATAATTAAATAATGCTTTGTATTTCATTGATTACACAAGACTGTGGTCGAGATTAACTTAGTTACACCTAATAATTGTTGCGCCTTAACCTTCTTGTAAAATATCCATCCACCAAGGATTGATTTATTGAACATGTATATATATCCAAAAATTATAGGTATGAAACCTTGAGATGGAATAATAAGTTTTATAGAAAAAAACCATTAAAAATAGGGATATAATCTTGACAGAAATCCATCTTTATCAATAATAAATTTATTAATATTTTTTTAGCCAATACTAATATTGATATATTACTACGAAAAATATCCGAAAATAATAACAATTATGTCATAAAATACGGCAATATTGTTTAAAATATCACCCCACTATTTTTGGCCAATCAAATGTGTTATTTTAGTTGCATGCGTTACCATGAAAATACAAGTGTTTGTAGGATTTTTTCTTCTGCAGCAAGACTCCGTGTACTGTATTCTTTGAATTGACTTCATTCTACTTCACTTGCACTCTGTGTTCAAGAAAACTCGCTTGAAGTCGATCAAATTGGTCGCCTGTAAACGAGGTCTGGTTAGTGTAGAAATCTACCAAAATTTTAAAAATCGTACATAACCCTAAAATAAATTTATGTGTTCATTGGTTTGCTATGATTTAAATATTTATTTGGTTGTTTTTGTGTTATTAGAATGCAAAAAGGATTTTATTGTTTTTACAATGATAGAAAAATTTACTTTTAGTTCAAGCCATGCGTTTACTGTCTAACCAATATGACCTTGATTTTTGCAAAGCATTCACAATTGTATAAAGCTAATTTGGTATTGAATATTTTAGTTTAGATACATTGGTCACATAGTTTTGCTTTACTGATTTAAATTATTCACAGTAAGGAACTTTGAAAACTATTAATTAAAAAAAAAAGGTTAAGTTAATATTCAGAAAAATTTAATTTCATAAGAAAGGAGTATCCGATAGACACAATAACTGCTAATGCCATAGTGCAAAATTGACTCCAAAAGTGAAAGAGAATAAAATTATAACAATCGATTAAAAACCTAACCCTCTTTTGTTTCTTGTTAAAAACAATAATTAAAAACTCAATTGCTCAATAATGATATTCCGTAAATCTAATTCGCAATAGCTGTACGTGTGTCCTTTTTCATCTAGCACAGTTAAACAGAGAAGTGTTAGTACCGAGGTTAGTACACATATAGACATTTTACGAACATTGCCGATGTTTAGTCTCGAGTTTAGTCTATTGTGACACAGAGTACCAAGAAGTGTAATTATCGATTCTCAAGTAGAATTATATAGAGCACGGAGTCCCGCTGCTGGGGTACCCTGGAGCAAATTATAGTGGAACATTTTTGACATAAAAATAGAATTTGTTTTTACGTCGTGCCTGTCATTCACATACATAATTAAAGAAAATGTTATTTTCTACCAGCAGTAGTATTTTAGACGTACCATAATATGAAAGAATGAATGTACGGTTTTAAGTCCCCAAATGACATTTTTATACAACTACAGTTGGTAAAATAAAATCATAGGATTGGAGTACCAGAAGTAATTGACCAGCAAACTCTAAAAAAATTAAAATGGTATTTTTTTACCAACTGTAATAAAAATATTTATTATAATATAAAAGAATAAACAATGTTAATTGGATTTTTATTTTATGATACATTTTTAAAGCTCGTGTCAAAGGAAAACCAATTTTTAACTGATTTTTTACAGAATACCACACATGCTTAAAATATTCCATAAAAATTTTTTCTTGGTCGCGAATATTTTAAGAAAGTTGAATAATTTTCAAAATATTTGCGTCCTTGCAAAAATTTCCGGTTAGTTTTGGTAAAAAATTTTAATACAACACCCTACATATGATATTACCACTAAAAGATCTTTTAAAAAGCTTTAAAAATACCACATTTGATTTATCTTTTTAAATTAGTCTTTCATTAGAAACGTAATAAATTTACACCCTTTAAGAGCATTAAAAATACTCTTTAAAGGAGGGTTACAAAAATATTGCATATACAGCGTGTCTTCAGATGTTCTTATCAAATAGCAAGGTTTTTAATTATTAATTTTATAAAAAAGTGTCTTTTTATTAAAAGTCTTGGTTGAAGAGAAGATACATATATATGAAACTTTTAGGTGTAATTTAATATGTCATTTTATGAAGAAAAGTTCGTATAAACGTTTCTGAGATACAGGGAATTAAAGTTTTTAAAAAGTCGGAATTATAAATATTCTAAATACCCTTAAACCAATTTGGTTGAAATTTGGTACGTTGGTTTAATATAATAAAACGCTCATTAAACTCTAAAGACGGCTACAGACGACATGCCAAGGCTTGGCAAATGTCCGCTCTTCAAACGTTCCCGCATCTCAACGTTGGCTTTGCCTTTCCATATGTTTTTCATACACACGATATGCGGGAACGTTTGAACGAACGGACATTTGCCAAGCCTTAACATGTCGTCTGTAGCCGGTTTAACTAGATTGACTTTATTGAGTCCAGTGGCGTCTCAGTGGCCACCAAAGCCAATGTTATTAAGAGGAAAATGTACGCTACTGGCTTTTTATGTATTTTTTTTTCTATAAGGCAACTAAAAATACAACTCTGTTGGGTCATACATTTTTTCGTATCTGGCCTTGTATTTCGGATATTTAGAAAACACCGACTTTAAAAAGAAAAATAATGCCCTATATCTCAGAAACAAAACAACTGAAGCAACTTCAAACATATGTTTATAAAAGTTTTTATCATAAAATGACATAGGAAATTACCCTTTAAAGTTTCGTACCGTAGTTTGGAAATAGTCTTCTTTAGGCCACCCTGTACATCAATTTACAAATATTTTTGTTAAAATGTATTTTGCTTATCATGCAGGACTTTTTATAAAAAGCCACTTTTTTTCGTAAAGTTAATAATAAAAAGTTTGTTTCCGATTAGCTAATGACTTTCGAAGACACGCTGTATTAAAAACTACATTAATATACTGGCTTAAAATATATAACTTTAGGAATACTGGTATTTTTATTTAAATTACCCTAAATTAAAGTGCTTATGTGCTGCGGAAGATAAACTAAGTTTTTATACGGAATTAAACGAAAAAACAGGAACAGGAACACGTATTTCATCTTATCTTTTCAAGCTACTAGACAAGCATAATAATGACCAAGAAAAAAGCTTTTAAAAAAATAAACACACTGTTTTCCGTTTTCTCTTAGATAACGATATAAAAGCTGAACTCTAGGGCCACTGAAAAGGTTTATTAATGGAATAAATAAAATTGTAGTGTTATTCCATTATTATTTAAGTGTTTGTTACTTTAGCGCTCTCTTCGAATAAATAACTAATAGGATGTTTACCAACTTACGATTACTTCAGGAAAAAAGTCCCTATTAGGTATCAGAGTCGTATAAATAACTTATAATAGTCTAGTCAAGAAGATTATTTCCTGCGGAAAATAGTTACAAGTCTTCTAAAAATATGGTTATGGCTTAAACGATCCGGAATGGCATCTAGAAAAAGAGCGTTGTGGATTTTTCTACAAAAAAAAACAAAAACTGAGTAAAAAGTAGCCGTCCAGCTTTTTGCCAAAATCTCGAAAGTATAAGTGATAATTAAATACTCAATTAAATATTATAAAAGTTTCTGGAAGAGCTGAAGATTATAGTAAAAAAGTTCTTGTTTCCCGGAATTGTAATACTATTTAAAAATTTTATTTAACGTTAAAAATCAGCTTTCCATTACATCACTGCAGTGTCATTCTAGACACCTTAAAGAATACGATTCTGCGATAATAAAAGTTGTATCAAGATTTTTCAAAAAGTTCCCTTCACCAATTGGTATGCACTGTCCTAAAATTTGGTGTATTTCGAGTGGCTAGACGGTACAAAATAATAACAAAAATTTTGAATTTGAGATTGTTTAGTTTCTGACAGATGAGTGAGTTAAGAAAAAGACTAAGAGGTTTCTTAGACGGTAATAAACACAAGCACCCCCATGCAATAAGAAATATCTCGGGAAATGAATTGCTTCATCTATTTTTCTGTTTTGCTTTATTTTACGTTAATATCAACAGGCCGAGTTTATAAATCAGTTTTTAAAATCGAGAAAAATATTAATTGCTTATGTGCCACAAAAAGATTAAAACAAATAGAATCCCTCTTTATTTAAGTTTTATTATTCCTATTTTTTGAAATGTAGCTAAACAATGCCAACGAAAATTGCTAAATTTATTTTTAGGTTAATATAACCTCATGCTAGATATTACAAAAAATTAAAATTAAATTCTTGATTTTTAAACTCGGCCCTATTTAAATAAATAACACGTACATAATTTAATTTTTGTACATTATTATTGTTGTAGTCTTGGGTTTAATAAGGGAATTAAAAAAAAAAAAGGAGTTGCTTACCAAGAACTAACCATAAGTGAAATTGTAACATTATGGTACTTCTTATTGATTTATTCGTAATTCGCTTAAAACTGTTTAATTACCCCGTCAGGCGCCGTACCTACCTGCTGTTTACGGCGCGGTGTCGAAATTTCTTTTAACCCCCGATTACCCCACAAACACAATTTGGTGTCGAAAGTTCGCCCGCTGATTTTTTATCTGACTGTAATATGGTCACGTACTGGCGTATTTTCCCACCGTATTTGAAAAATTTAAATATTTTGCAAAAGTAGAATTTGTCTATAAAATTTTATTATATTCACGGTAAAAATTCAAAACCACGATTTTCTTTTTTAAAACTTGATTTTTTTATGGGGAAGGGTCCAACAAAAACAATTTTCCCAGTTTTTATATATAATCATTTTAAAATATTATCGACGACAGTGAGGTCACGTCTGAATTACGTCTAGGGAACTCAACCATGTCTCAGTCTAGCAACTCAACTATGTTCGTCACACAATTCAACAATCTTAATGTTTTTTATCTGGGTTCGTCTAGCAACTCGAGTACACCACAAATTGACCGCCTCAAACCAGCCCGCATATTCGAGTAGAACGAAACATGGGCCCGCTTACACTGCTTCCGTCCTTTGTCGGACGGCAGAATATTTCCTATGCTTTTAATTCCCTATGGTCGGTCAGTTGGTTTCCACACCTGTATAACTTTTATCTTCTTCTTATTTGGGTAACTTAATAAAGCTATGAAAAAAGTAAGATTATTATTTTGTTAGAGTTCTTTTATGTTAACATTTTTTTAACAAAATCTAACTTTTTGTTAACCTAAAAAGTTTATAAGAAGAGCTCTACGATGCGAAAATTTATAGATTGATGATATTTAAAGTTTTATACTGCCTTTAATGACAACATAAACGAGTAAAAACACTAATAATTAACAAATGAATAACTTTTTTTTAAATATTGATACAACTTTTATTATCGCGAATCATATTCTTGTGAGGTGTCTAGATGACACTGGATTTTTGGAAATTTTTAAATGCATATTTTTTTTTATTTAAAACCTATGCTCACTACATTGGCGGACCGCGCATAATCGGGAATCGCCGCGCCGCGCATTCAACGTTAAAGAAAAGGTGATAGCGATTTTTAAAGAAGAATTCCGGTGGATTATTATTATTTTTTTAATATTTAATCTATCACTTATACTTTTTGAGATTTTGGCAAAAGCTGGACGGCTATTTTTCTTCACTTTAATGTTGATAACTGTTCTTTTTTGTGCAAATTCAAAAAAAGACTCCACGTCTTTTTTTTGAAGTATGCCAAGTTCACTGAATCGTTTAACCTTTAAACCATATTTTTAGAAGACTTGTTACTATTTTTTGCACAGAAATCAACTTTTCGAGGTAGACTAAAGAATGTTAACTTGCTTATGATTATTTCTAAAAAAGAAGTCCTTGGTTGGCAAAAAAGAAAAACCCAAAATATTCAGGTGCTATGCAGTGGCGTAGCTAGAAGGTCAAAGCAGAGTCCTGGGGCAAAGAGCTGAAGTAAGGACCTTATTATGGGCGCCGACAGGATGATGACATCTAGGGGGTGCAAAAAACTGCGAGATGTCGAGCAAGGGAAAAAAAAATTGAAAAGCAAAAGATGGGGTTGTCGTCTTATAAAAACAACTTTACTAAAGCATTATTACGCATGACTGATTACACCCAAAATATTTTGAGAGAGACCAAAAAAAAGGTCTTCACCTCTTTTTACCTGCATTCACACAATTTTTTTCCCCACTACTAACCCGGGGGCCTCTTACTACCCCATGGGCCCTCTCTCTCCTAAACTCACTGAGGGCCCCAGGGGCACTGCCTCGCTTAGGCCCCATGAAGCAGCCACGCTGTGCCACTGTTTTTATATTTTGAATACATCATATTATGTATATAAACAATTTTTACAATATTATTAAACACAAGACCAAATTTTACAGCATGTTCTCTATGTTTTATTAAAATCGTTTATTTGCGTTTTTCTGAGAATTTTTAAAGTTTTTTAGAATTATTTCTATAGATTAACATTTGTTAAATTCGTTTCGAAACATGGTAGCAAGGCATTTGTAAAAAACAAATATGAAAAGCACGAAAATCGGGATGAAATAACACGTGTTCCAGCTTCGCTGAAATTAATTTTTTATTAAATGGAATCAAAAGCTTCAATAGTTTATTTCTTGTGTTATTACAAGGTTATATTGAAAGTAGAGGATATCCAATTAATATTTTCTTTGTATTTATTTTAAATTCGACACCTCATAATTATTATATCGATTTAACAGAACCTAAGTTAATAACACTTGGCTCTTGAAGCTGGGGGTTTTAAAGATGGATCAAATTTAATTCATTCTGAAAACGATGCTGCTATGTACACAAAAATTATAAAGTAAAGAAACCCTTTTGTGAACAATGATTTATTGCAGCAAGAAATATTTAACCCGACGAGTTTCTAGTACCACGCCACGTGCCACCGGTTTTATAGTAGGCAGAGGCGAAATAAGAGAATGTTTTGTAAGTAGGTGATACGTGTGTTTAGTAATGTATTTTTATTATTTATCTAAAAATATGTAATCAAGCTCTGTCCGAGGCTATGTGCATTCGAAAAGGTTTGTTTTCTTTATCATTTTTTGTGTACTTGGCGGCATCGCTTTTAGAATGAATTAAATATGCTCCATCTCTACCTGATCAGAAATTCGTGCTATGTATTGAGCCGCTCCCAGACACTACAGACTTCAGCGAAAATTCATTTCGCCAAACTTCGGTGGGAGAGTAGCTTCGCCAGGCTTCGCCAGAACTTTAAACTTCGCCGTAGTACAATGTTTTTTCCGGCGACTGTCGGTAAACTAGTCAACATTATAGGACGCGAAGTGGGTTCGGCTAGCAGCTCCCATGACGCTTCGTTGTAGCTTCGATGAAAATTTGGTAATATTTTGTTTGGTCAGTGCACTACCAATTTGTGTTTGAGAATTTAATAATGGAGTGGAACAGCAACTTAGTAAATACATTTTTGGATCTCTACCAAAAGAGGAGATACTTTGGAATACCAAAGATCCAAATCACAAAAATTGAAATTTGATTTAAAATGTGTGAAAACATTCACACACGTTTTAGTCCTAATTGTACAATTACCAATTTAAAAAAGAAAAAATACTCAATGATGGCCATATCCGCCAGCAAGTAAGCAAAGTAAAGGCCAGTATAAAATTAAGTGCTGGTGTTGAGAGGAAATTCTGCTAACACAAAATATAAAAGAATTTCCTATGAACATACTTATATGTCCTAAATAGCTTACTTTTTAAATTACAGCAGGGTGTTTAAATTAAAAAAAATGTATTACCAAAGCTACGTTGGTTGTTTACGATATAAGTATGTTTATACTCGGGGTCCTATAAAAGTGTTTACTTAAAATAAACCCAGGAACCTCCTTCTTCAATACTGTATCTTACTTTTAAAACATCACGTAGAACATGTTACAAATTAAGTATAAAAGAATACCCCTTACAAAATAACACCCAAAAACTCAACAAAATATATATGTAATCTAAATATACAGATGATTAACTTGGTATACCGAGAACACTACATGTCCAGTGGTCATTTTAATTTACCAGCCGTAAATAATATAACATAAGTTTAATTGACGAATCATTTTATTAATTGAACACAGATCTGCGCCTGCCAGTCCGTTTAACATCGGTTTGCAGCCAGTAGCTTACACGATAAGTTTATTAATATGAATAGATGAAGCTTTTAAAAATTGTAATGAATAAACAAATAAAAAAGAATCTAAACCTACTTCCAAAAATTATAGATAATTAAAATGTTTAAAAATTAAGTCGAAATTTTACCGTGCAAAGGCAAGAAAAGAGTCTATTAGCATATACAGTTTTGAGAAATTCGCCATTTTGTCTTATTCATTTTGATGTTTACAAAAATGGCTAATGAAAGGAAACAAATATGTCTGGGCCAGTATTACATGGACTTTAGGTTAGAACCCTTATTAAGCCGTTTTTAGGATCCTTTTGACGACTCTACCACAATTATTATTCAGTAGCACCACATATGGAAGCGGTTCTTTAACCCAGCTTATCAATGTCACAGTTTCGATGGTCGGACTGAACGAACTACTCACTTTTTTGATAAGTTTGAAAGTTTTCCACAACGTTTTATATGCACATTTTTAAACATTGTGCCAAAAATGGTAAGGGCAAAGTGATGAAACCATAAGGCTCAAAAACACATGTTTAGGGTATCGGACTAGACATTTGACACTCAACAGGCTGGGTTAAAGAGCCGCTTCCATATATGGCGGAATAAAATATTCGTGGTGGACTCGTCAAAAGGCATTTCTTAAAAAGGTCTTAAAAGGGTTGTTATATAAAGTCCATTGCATTACTGGCTCAGACACAACAACGCAGCTTATAACCTTAGCTTTAGCTTTGTTAGTTCTTGACACGTCTGCAAATGTGTAATTCTACCATGAAAATTATTTGAAAAATAATTTAATTTAAATAAAAAACATGTTTAGTTTCTCTGCTGAAACGGTTACTAGTTTAAATTTTTCTTGTTGTGTCAAGATGAAATATTTAAAATATTTTACTGCAGAAAATATACATACATATAATGTAATTAGTAAAATCATAAATATGGTACCCTTTAGTTGGACAAAGTTAATCCTGAGAGAAAACAATACAACTTGTAGGCATTTACTTTAAACCCAAAATATAAATAGCGATTAAGCAAAAATACCTACTAGGCAAACCATGAGTGTGCCTCGACTGAAGGCAACATCTAGCAGGTGTCGGTACAAAATTACCGGTCGGCCCGGATTGAAGGGGGCCCGCGCGGGACGAAGAACCTAAAATGGGGTTTAAAAGAATGATAGGAAGAAAACGTAGGTATACCGCATACTCAGGCAACCAGCGATTACCTCTTTCTTATTGTTTTTTTTTTTTTAACTAATGCAAATAAAATGAAACAAAATATACCGAAGACTTTGCGTATAAACCCATATTTATGAAACAATGCGGCATGTTTATAAAATCATTCTAAATGTACCTTAATATTTGTTTTTACTGATTTCCTTTTTGGTTGAAGATTTTACCATAAGCAGGAAAAAGCATAGTATTCTATGTAAATGTTGTCTGTACATCTCAACGCACTCGTAGTATAAATAAAGGTTTTTGTGGATTTTAACTATCTACTTATATTGTTACTTCACGCCTCTTTAGTTTGAAAGTCTCGTTGAAACTCACTTATCTTTCCGATAACGTCTAAATCTTATATCTAGTTAATCTCGGGCGATAAATAAATAAACTTAAGTCGAAGTCGTGGGACGCAGCACTAACATGTTCTTCTCAATTATTTTGTTTTTCTTGAAAATGTATAAAACGAAGTTGTTATTTCAGCAAGCAACATACTCGGGTGGTGCACTCGAAAAATAACAAAAATTAAGTGTGTGCTTATCTTATCAACGTTTTTCAAATAATCCATTACAATTTTTGTTGTAAAATTGATGGGGAAGCTTATATTTAAGGGTATGAAAATTCTACACAGATTTCCTAGGGCCTGACTGGTAATGCTGGGACATTGAAGACATGTTTTGTATTGCTAGGCGGATTTATTTAATTGATGTTATTTATTGGGCACACGCCAAAATAATAGTTTTTTAAGCAAAATAAAGAAAACCCACAAAAATTTAAAACAAGTATCTAGAAAAACTTAAAATCGACGTTCGGTGGCAAGTCTGCTACCGTTGTCAGATAAAAATAAAATATAAATAAAAACTCAAAAATTAACTACTATTTAGGTTTTAAAAATTTGAAAATTTTAGCGTTATTATTCATGTTTCTTTAAAGCATTTTTTACTTTTCCAAAATAATGGTGCTTTTTTATCGTGAGACAAAAATTACAGTTTTTATTAAACCTTGTAGATGACTAATACAATTTAATACTTGATGATTGCCTTTTAAATTTTAAAACCTAAATAATAGTTAATTTTGAAATTTTTATTTAAATTTTATTTTTATCTTGACAAGTCTGCCATCGAAACATCGATTTTTAGTTTTCTAGATAGGTAACTTGTTTTAATATTTTTTGGGTTTTTTTATTTTGCTTTAAAAAACTATTATTTTTGGCATGTACCCAAATAAATAACATTAATTAGGTAGACATTATTTATGCTTTTGTTTCATTAAATGCAGATTGACCTAAAACTTTGACATTTGATGATTTGAGTATCCTATTTTGTCATTTCAATGTAGACATTACAAGTGTGGAAAATGACTAATTTCACAATGAGTGAATATTGTAGCACGAGGTTAGCCGAGTGCGACAAAACCCACGAGGTAAGAAAGTCACATTTATACTGTACACTATTTTTCCTACGACCACAAAATTATTCACCAAAAAATAAATAAATTAAAGTTTGTCTGTTCAGACAAATAAAAACAATTGAGGAACTCTTGCAAACACTAGGGTGATATTTACTGCAACACTAGTGTGATATATACTTTTCCTCACTGCTATATTATACTGTTTTGACAATATTTCTACATCGAAAATCACCTACCTAGAAGCATTATATAATCTTTTATCATTTTGGAATTTAAAAAGGCCCCTTACTTAATAAAAATTGTATGGGCTCTGTTTGTTAGGTAATAACGCTAATAGTTACACAGCTTGTTTTCTGCTATTATAAGGGGTTTTTTTAAAAATTAATCGATTCTCTTATATATTTGTAGACAACTCTTCTAAATGAAACGTAGGTAGGTGGCATATCCAAAAATATTCCGTTTTTTTTAAAAATATCAGTAAATAAACCTTAAGCGGGGATCGGGAGTGGTGCAGTGCGGCGCTGTAGCAAAATTGGTAAAACGTGAGTTACTCGTGAAACTGAAACATCACACGTAAAACTAAGTAAAATAACAGTTTTTTCCTCTATATTTTTGGTATAATATGTGTAATATTGTTGTGCCAACAACAACAGTTCCACTAATGCACTTTCTAAGCAGAACTAGTATTTCATAAAAAGCAAACCATTTCATTCTTTAAAAAATACATGCAAAAGCGAATTAGCACATCTCTAACAGAACTGGTACTCCACCACGGCTAATCACCGGCGCCAATAGTCGAATGCCTGAGTCACTAGATTTATTAATTTATGACAATCGTGCTTAGTACCAACTATACGTTATAATACAAAATATAATAAATATAAAATGTGTAAATGCACAACACTGTGCCAGTCAGTGAAAGCTGTTTGTGGTTGTGGCATTATTTGTTTATGTTTTTATTTTTTCGTAAATTTTAATAAATATAAAATAAGATGATTTTCGCTAATTTGGGTTCTACCGTTTAAGGTAAATAAAAGTTTTTTTACTGTCACTACAATAAATATGTCACTTGTAAAACCAATAGCAGTTTTGAGAATGACATCATAATATGTATCAACACCAGTGTTGTAAGTACTTTTGCAACACTAGTGCTGTAAAGTACTTTGCAACACTAGTGTGATATAACGCATTTTTCTATGCATGAAATCAGTGTGCTATTTGGTATTGCAGCAGGGTAACGACCTAAATTTTCATCATTATCGCAGATTTTTTTAAATTTTCTCTTAATAAAACAGGATGGTACATCTGAAAATATTTAATCTTAAATATGTTTTGAGACATGTTTCATTTTTTTCAAAATACAAGTGCTTTTATTTTAGACAAAATTACAGTTTTTATCAAACCTTTTAGATGACTAATACAATTTGATATCTAATGATTGCCTTTTAATTCAGTTTTTTAAAAGCATACTTCTAGTAGGTTGTTTTTTTTTTATTATTTTATGTATTTTTAAAATAAAATAATAAAAATTAAGCTTTAATTTTTGTACTATTATTAATAAAGCTTTTTAAAAACTAAACTGGGATTAAAAATATTTTTATGTGTAAGTTTTTTTTTTTTTACACGTGCATTTAATTCCATTTGATATGCTATATTATACAAACTTAAAGAATCTCTAAAACTATGTGTATAAAACAGTAATAAACATTCAAAAAAATTATCCGACTCCAGAAAAATAAAAAAATAAATTAAAGTCAATAAAAAGTTAAAAAATAATAAATAAATAAGAAATTTAAAAAAATAAGGTCATATAATAACATGTGGTATTAAAGCATAAAGAGCTTTTGCTTATGTTTAGCGCCTATATATATATATATATATTTTTTTTTTTTAATTTATTATTTTTAAAATTTAGTGTTCGGTAAACGCACAACTAAAAGCACTTCCACCGGTGACCAGTACAGTTGGTTTTAATCTTTTTTTTTTAGTTTCTTAATAAAACGAATTTAAAAAATATTTAACTAACCAGAACTAACTCCATGACCCCCTACACCAATGTCAATTAATCAAATTACATTTTCCTGTAGTCTCTCTTTCAGTTCTAGTGAAAAGGGCCAAATTTTACTCCAGGTTGTCGATTCTTAATGCACCCCTGATGTTTGAGAATATACCGGTCTAGAAGGGCAGCTTTTGCCGCACGAATTACACGTATAGTAGAGAGAAAATAATATGTCTAGTACCTTTCTCTCTTGTGATGATCAAAACTCTGGTCCTTTATAGGACCACCGCGAAGGTGCACTCTTTTAAATGAAAAAAGGAAATTTTAAAATCGGCCGCATAATTGACGAAGTAATCGGTAACATACACAAAAACAAAACAACAATATACAGGCGAATTGAAAAGCTCCTTTTTTGAAGTCGGTTTAAAAAGGTGAATGACATATGGATATTTTTTACTTTTTATCATTCATGCTATTTTAAACAAAAATAAAAAAAAAATAATTACTAAATATTTATTTATTATACCGGGTGTTAACAAATTATTTAAACAAGCTATAACTCTTTAAAGGCTTAGACATATCAAAATAATACTTGGTAAATGGTATCAAAAGAAAACACATTCTTGCTCAGAATTTTATTTTTTTAATGTATTTCTGAATTTTTGATACAATTTTTTACAGAATATTTGAATACTTGTTTGAATACCAACCGATTTAAAAATATATATAAAAAAGATCGTTAAGTTTGGAAAATAATATAGGGATTTTTATTCTTAACGGAATGTAAAAAAAGTGCAAAATAAATAACTTCTTAGCGTTCATAATATTTGGCAGTATTCGTCGAAATGAAAATTTACTTAGGATATTTATTTAAATAAATCAATGAGTTAAGTTTAGTAATCCTTAATCTCTTTATTTCTATAAACTAAAATACATGTAGTTTTAACACTATTTTACATCTATCATTATAACACTGACAGCTAGTCATAACATCTTTAATTTATTAAATATGAGGGAATAATGTAAATATTATTTTATTTAAAACATTAAAAAACAATCATTTTATTATTAATAAAATATTTTATTTTAATGTGTGCTGTTTAATTCAGATTAATAATGAACTACTTGAACTCAATAAGTTTAATTCTTGGGCGGAGATCAAAGAAGAGTGTTATCTTTAAACGTAATCTTTTAGAAAGGTTAAAAGCTAGGTTTAAAATTTTTATGTACCTAAAATAATTTATTGTTTCTTTAAACCCCATAAACAATAAAATATATTTAATTTTTAAACGCGTCAATTGCATTAGTTTATTATTCTTTTATTTCAGGCCGCACACATCCGACATTGTAAAAAGTTGGGTAAATTTACAAATAAAATTTAACCTTCTAATGTTAATTACCTCTTGTTTAACACTAAAGCCATCAGTAATTAGGTAAAATATGTTTTTATAATTACCATTTGTTGCAATTCTACATCAAAATTACACATAAAACAAAAATTTGATTTTTAAATTATGGAAAGTACAATCAGAATGTTTTAATTTAAGTGTGAATTTACACTATTTTTTTAGCAAAGACCAATAAAAATTGTTGCTATGTTTTCAAGTTATGACGGAAAGAAGGCGAAGTTTTCATTTAGGGCAATCACTGTCTAGTAATGTGAAACACCACCAAGGCGTCCTATGTCAGTTTTTGATTAAAAAGTGTGTTAGACCTAAGACTTGAGTTTGCGAACTTGATGTTATTATTTTTGCCTTTAAAACGTATAGTATATAGTTTACTTTTTAAGTTAGGTACTCAAAAGAGGAGTTGTTTGTTAGAAGCGTTTAAGAGTGTACATAAAACAAAACATTAAATTTTGCTTAAATTGTTTGACGGTTTTACAAAATAATTAAGCTTTTATTTAAAATCATTTCTAAACATTCGTGTTGGAGCAATTAGGTTATAACCATAAGTAGATTATTATCAACCAGCAACAAAATATTACAACTTAATTATAATAAAAATTGTGAATTTGCTGTGAGTTTACAATATATCAGGACCTTTGTTTACAAAGGTTGGGGGTCCATTTTTATAAAAATCACTTTTTTACATTTTCGGAATTGCCAACACGCGCTCTATACAATTATTTTTCTGCGGATGTTCAATTCTTATTCGTTACAATTTTAGCAAACTTAAAAAGGGCGGGTGTCCTCTTATAATTTGGTTTAATGTAATAAAAATATTGTTTTTTGCTTGCTTTGTAAAATAAATTCTTATGACACCCACCCTTTGTTAACCAAGGTCCTGATATATTCTTGTGTTTTTACCAAATAATTAAATCCAATATAATAGTATTTTTACAGAAATGTTGAAAGATATCTGTCTTTTTAATGTTTATATTCGAATTAGTGAATGATGGTTTTTCGGTTCGAAACGTCGCATACATGCAAAGTGTGATATATCGTAGAATTTAGAATTAAAATACGAGTTTATTAAAAGTAAACCAAATATTTCGCATATTTAAAAAAAACTAAGTTGACCATTGTAGTTTTAAGACGAAACGTCGGATCTTAAATTTAATGACGTCATTTTATAGGACAATGGCAATGCTAATGTGTCATTTGTTATAAAATATCTTCTTAAATAAACTTAAAAAAAATAAAAACTGTTTCACAAAATTGCGTTTACGGATAACTTCGAAATGGCTGCAAATTTTTAAATTTTTTAAACGGAATATTGTTAAGCATAAAAATGCGCAACTTTGCCCTAATTTTACCAACTCTGGATCTCTTACGGTTTCCGAAATCCTAATGGTGCCATTCAAACTTGTAAGACCCTGTATATTTAGTTCCCGAAAAAGTCCGTCCCAACCGTATATCCAGTGGACAACCACAATAACTTAAAAAAAGTTAAAGTCGGTATTGTTGGTAAATGATTGCGACCATTCGTCATTTTTTTCTATCATAACTGCGGCCTCAGTCGACCAAGTTTCGCATAAAAAAGTGGATGGCTTTAATGCGTGTCCGTCGACCAACCAGCACAAATACGTAAGTAATTAATATTTTTTATCTAAATATGTTGTTTTATATCGTATTTGATCTAAATTTTACTGTGATCGTAAAAGAAACCGAAAATAAAATATGTTCTATCAGAGTTAAAGGTGAAGTGTTTAAAAATGTCCGTCGGACAACCAGTCACTTGGATAACTGAGATAAGTTATTAATATTTTTTAATAAATTATGCTGTTTTGGATCAGTATTTAATCTCAATTTTACTGTAAGCATGCAAAACAAGAATAAACTTTGTCCTATCGGACAGCTCTGTTTAAAAAGTTAAGAACTGTCTCTTGAGAATCAGTTACTTAGATAACTGAATTGTGGTTGATGTAATGTAATTTGTCTGTATTTTTTCGTGTTAAAGTGCTCTGCTCAATGCAGACTACAATTAATGAAGTATTTACCTCATAATTAAAGTAAATAAAAATTACAAAAAAATGTTCATTAAAATACACTTTATATGTGTCTCAAATCCGATCTTCCTTGGAATACTGTTTTCATATCCGGGGCATGACGTCCCCCAGAACCCTAAGCATTCTTAATTCCATCCAAAGAAGATCTATTTGTCTCATTAATGATCCCTCACTTACAGAAAGGCTTTACTCTCTTGCCCATCGTCGTGATGTGGGGGATTTATCGCTTTTTTATAGGTACTTCCATGGCTTCTGCTCTGAAGAATTGTCCAGAAAGTTCCTCCACTTACGGTTTCCACCAGAGAAACTCGTGGTGCCGCGCGTATGCATCCCTATACGGTCCAACTAGACAAGCCCTAAACTTCCTACTTTGTTCGTTCTTTTATCTCTAGAGTTTCTAGAATGTGGAACCTGCTGTCCGCGGAGGTCCTTCATTCCCCCCAAATCTTCTAAGTATTTAAGTCTCGTGTCAACAAACTCCCTCTTACTCTCGCTTAAGACACCCAACGATACGTTAGTATTTAGGCTTTTAGCCTTCGTGGTTTGTCAAGGATAAAAAAAAATATATAAAAAATTTAAAACACGGACAGAAAAATCTTAATTCACCCATATACCTAATAGCTAGTAAAATTTTCAGTGGTTAAATAATAAGAAATATTGTATTTTTTACATAAAAAGTATTTCCAATAAGGTAACTTCAGTATTTTTTTCTTTAATGGAAGTTATTTGTTTTGCTTGGTATGAATAAATAAAATGAAAAATAATCTCAAATTTATAAAAACATTTGGGAAAGCTCCCGGGATATTCCCGGAAATGTCCAGGGAATTTCCCAGACCCTCCTGTCCTGGAAATGTATTTATCACTTGATTAAATAGAAAAAGAGATAACAAGCTGTAGGCATGTTATGTTACTAATTAATTACTTAATTAAATAATAACTTATTGAAATAATTTTAATACAAATTGGGAGTTAACCAATATAATAGTGGGCCATGCCTGTTTCGGCAGGGTCAGGGTCAGGTACTCTGTGATAAAATAGCCTAGTTCGGCCTGCACATAAAATGTACCTGTTTCTGAATATCCCAGAATTAAGCAAAAGTAATTATTTACTATATAAATTATATTATTGTTAAGAAATAAAACCACCTCATCTAATTTAAATGTGATTTATTTAAAATGTATTTTCACTTACAGACAAATTTACAAAATATCGTATATTTATTAATAAACATTTAATTATTGCTTGCAAAGCACGTGTAATTTGACTGGTTCGAAGCGCTATGGACGGTCAATGCAATACTGTCACATTGAGGCGGTCATGGTTAGTTCTAGGTTAGTTTTTTTAATTTCTTAATAAAGCGAATTAAAAAAATATATATTAAATAAATTATATTTATATGTATATTAAATAGTAATTAATGGGCGATTAGGTGTCGCTAGGTACTTTTATGACATTCGGGCCGAAACGGATACTTCTTGAAATCCATTAATGGGTACTTTAACTTTTACCCTACTTACACGAGGCCGAACCCAGTAATGAAATGGACTTTATGATAAGAAAACTTTTAAAACCTTTTAGGAGGTTTTTGACGAGTCTACCACGAATATTCATACTGCCATATGGAAGCGACGCGATACTTTATCGGAGAAGTTTACTACAATGTTTTTCATGCAATTTTGAAACATTTTGCCAAAAATGGTAAGGGTTACAGTCATGAAACCATAAGAATCAAACATATGTTTTGGGTATCGGACTAGCCGGGTTACGTGACTGTAACCCTTACGATTTTTGGCACAATGTTTAAAAATTGCATGTAAAACATTGTGGTTAACCTGTCCGACAAAAAAGAGACGCGTTTGCCCAGTCCGACACTCAAAATATTTGGTATTGACAGGCTGGGTTGAAGCGCCGCTTCCATATATGGCGGTATAAATATTCGTGGTAGCCTCGTCAAAAGAAAACCCCCTAAAAGGTTTTAAAAATGTTCTCATCATAAAGTTCATTTTATTACTGGCCCAGGGACTAAATAGTGAAGAGCAGAAAAAGTGCTCGCCTTTCAAATCACGCCCTCTTCCCATCACTTGGCGCCCTATGTATATTAACTCCAGATTGTCTCCCCGTGACGCAGTGGATAGAGCTTTGATCTTTGAAGCCAGAGGTCACCGGTTCAATTCCCACCGGGGAGACATATTTAGGTAGTAGTTATTAAAAAAAAACAACCGTGGTGGCACTACCGTGTTGTCTAAAAGGTGCTGTGAAATGCATAACTGCATGTTTCAGTGCTTGGACAACGTTGACGGAACAGGGGAACGATTGGTTAAAAATCTAATAACCCGACACCCACGGTACTCTGGTATTTAGGCATATGCCTTCGTGGGATGTGAAAAAGATAAAAAAAAGATCGAAAACGCAAGTGCTTATTGTCCAGTGCACGTCGGTCATGCTTTATTTTGCCGACTCTTGAACGTGTCACTCGGGGCAGACACCCTAGTTTGCCCCCCCTCCGGGGCTGTTATAATGTATCTAAGGAATTTATATTTTTCTTTTTTATGCTTGTTTCTATGGTTTTTAGTATTATCTTGGTTTAATTATTATTTATAATTAAAAAAATATATAAAAGGTATTTAAAAAAATACTACAGCTTAATATCCTTTTAATTGTACATATATAAGTTTTTAGAGAAACATAGTCGAAAATCGACAGTCAACAAAGCCTTGGGGATTTCATTTTATATTAGCATATAAATGCATATTGGAAGTTTAAAAAATGATACATTGTCATAAAACCATACGATATGGGGCACAAAACAAAAGTTGAATTTTTATTTAAATTTCATATTTATTCATTCGTATGCGAGTTTAAAATATTTTTAAAGAACAAACGCGTGTTTTCGGTTAGTATGGCGAAAGCAAAGAGAAAATTTATAGATTAGGGAACGTTTATTAATCACGTGATGTTCTTTTTACAAAATTTTGACCCCTCCTTCCGCTAGTGATACTTGGTAAGGTTTTAAACTATCCCCCTTCCCATTCCCTATCACGTGTATTCTTTTGGTACAAAATATTATATTATTATTATTTTTTTACAATATTATCTTTAAATAAATGTAAATTTAATCTAATTTTATTCTGGAAAATGAAGAACCGTTATAAAAATATTAATTAAAGATATGCTCTATATTGGTTAGGCGGATTCATTTATTGGATGGTCTTTTTGTTGGGTACACGCCTGGAAAGAATAGGACCGCTTCAGTCCTGGTCCCGGGGTATACGAGCTGACCCTGTTCAGCCCTATTGACCTCTATGAACTGGCCGGTCGCCTGAATCTGAATAAAAGAAAAACCCCCAAAAACCCAAAAAATTCTAATTAAAAACAACGTTTCGGTGGCAAGTCTGCCACCGTTGTCAAGTTAAAAATAAAAATAAAAATTAACTAGTATTTAAATTAGTTTCAAACTATTTTCAGTTTGCGATATTGAAAAGCATATAATTTATTTTTTTATCATTTCTTCAGTTCTTCAGTACCAAAAATCGTTAAATTCCCCACTGCCCGACGATGGGCAAGAGAGGGAAGCATTTCTGAAAGTAGGGTAAAAAGGATAATTAATGAGGCGAACGTCTCTTCTTTAAATGGAATCAAGAATGCTTAGTATTGTGGACGCCATGCCTCAGATATGAGAACAATATTCCAAGGGAGGTCGGATTTCAGACACATACATAGTGTATAAATTGGAAGGGAACTTTTGGCTCGAAAGAGAAATCCAAGCTTTTTGAATCTGCCGTGAATGTGTTTTTGCTTTGTAAAACTTAGCCGCTCATAAGTAAAGGATAAGTATTGGATGACTCTTTTCGCGATAAGAAACATGATTGTGTTTTGGATGCACAAAATGGACGAGATTTTTGGCGTCCCGGTATACAGAATTCTACAATCCTCATACTTTATTTAAAGCAGTTAGGTGGGTTATTAACATAAATAGACACCAATAAGTTAATAAACCAGACAAATTAATCACAAAGTAAATATTTTTGGTTTTGTTTTACCCCAAAAGGCATCGCATTAATAAAACCAGAAATATTGCTTTTCTCTGGGTTTGCTTTTGTCTGCGTATTTAGGCCCACTCGTTTTTTCTTAGTCGGTCAATCACATTAAATAACCTTTGGTCTTTATTTATTATTTATTATGGTTTGCCCGCATTTTACTTTTTATAGAAATAACTGACAACCTAATTAATGACTATATGAAATAACCGAAAAGGGTACAAAACTAAAAATAAACTTTATGAAAATGCCTATAACCTAAAGTAAAATATTTTTGCTTTTATTAGTGTTTACTTATCAGGCACGTGTACATGGTTTTCATATTTTGACACCCACTTTCAACTAAATTAAAATGGATAGAAAAGAACTTTTTGAATCTTTTTTAAAAATATGTAGATTACATGCATTTCGTTTAGACGTTTTAAAAATATTCAACATTTTATTTAAAAATTATAGGCTATTCATTATGTACAAAAGAAAAAGGTAAAAAGCAACAACAACGTTAAAGGGGTTTTATTATGGGTAATAGACCCCCAAATATTAAAAAACCGCGGAGTGAAACCATTTAAAGTGGGCGTTTATGAGAATGGGCTGAAAACATCTCATTTTTAGTTTTTTGAGGTTAGTTCGAAAACTACGCATTTTTTCCAGGTAGTGGGCAACAGTACCGAGGTATGTACCATCTAAGTAAACCAGCAAACTTTCTCATGCATTTTGAAAAAAAAGGTATAATTTGAGAGATTTGCTCACAGAAAACGTTTTACTGATATTTGCATTTTATAGCTAATACCACGGTACAAATAACTAAAGTAAAGTCTCTCCGCTTTTAGCGCGAAAACGTCCGAGGATATCAGACAACGGATGTCCTTTGCATCTCGTCCCCGCTGCAAAAAAGAAAGTAAGATGGAAATATTTAAGCGGCGTGTGTTACTTATTTTTTTCCAATGCGTGTGTGGAACCGAGAGAATTAGTTAAACGGATGGCGGTTATCGGCAAAAGCTAGAAACCTGAAGGCGATATGTCGTCCGCGCTTTGATATGAACAATAAACAGCTTAATAACTTAAAACATAGGCAATGTGAGAAAAAGAAATAGTGTAACGTGAATATCGGCATGTAAACATTTTATCTTGGATGATTTATTTTACATCCTTTGTTGTTGCTGTCCTGTCCGACATACATTTAGCTATTGCTAGATATTGATGTGTTGCTAATAAGCTATAATTAAAAATATTTTTCGGTTGTACTACAAAACTTAAACAAAAACATCTCGAAAACGGTTGCTCAGAGCGTTTCTCATAAAGTATATATTTTTGCGTAAAAAGAAGAGGAGAGCTTACTTATTTATATAGATGGTTTTAGAGATTTGTTTTTAGAAATTCAAAGATATATAGGAAGCTGCTCATAGTTATCACAAAAAATTAACATCAGATTTAAATATTTCATACTCAAAAACCCCTTAATTTTCAGTTTCATTACAATATTCGAAACGTACCAAAAATTATCGAAATAAATTAAAAATGTTGTTTTTACTTTGACACCTTGTATCATCCTTCATATCAACCTTGAAGATAGGTATGTTTGGGTAAATCCTAATATTTTGGAATAAGGGATTAGTTTTTTTTTCTGTGTACCATTAGTTAGCGGACAGCCTGTATATTTTTTGACACTTTTTGCATATTGCATTTGATTTAACAAAACTAGTCATTACTTGCGGGTGTGAAAATTGGTAGATTATTTTGTTTTTTTATGACAAAAGCCAGGGGTGAGCGCGGTTGGGTGAGCGCCACACCTAAAAGTTTTCTCGCCCCACCGTTCGCCCAACCTGCTAACTGAGCAACAATTAAAGAAGCACAAAAAAACCATGTTTAAAAAAACATTTCATTCTCATAAGCCATTTAATAAATTGATATTCAAGTAACCGGAATCACGGAATTCTTGAATGAATGATCTATGGCTACAATATTAAAAATTAACAGTGTGTTGCGCCTGTCATTAGAAACTAACTTTAGTGTAAACTTTAATATAAAATAAATATAAAGGATCTTATCAAAATGTTAAAAAAAATTAATTACGAAATTTATGTCATTTATTAAACAAAATAGGATAAAGCACTAGAAGTGTGAAGTAAAATAGGTATTTTTTGAATTTTCACAGCCTACAAGGCCATTTTTTTGAAAACCGTTTGTTTTATCGCAAAATTGCAAGAAAACAAATATTTAGATTTTTCTGTAGCCGTTATGCTGGTGTAGCTTTTGAAAAATGATCGTAGGTACACATAAAATTTTGGTCATCAACAGGCTTTACCCATATTAATACCCCCTCTGCTGAAAGACTGTTTAATGAATCAATATTTCTCAATGCAAAATTGGATTTTAATTTTTTTAATACAAAAAATAAATGCAAAATATGCATTTTTTTACCCAATGTACGATTACTGTTATAAACTCTCAAAATAGGTGTACTTAATTTTAAAACGCCTTGTATTTATTTAATTTTAATACAGCATTTGCACATTTTGCTGCTCAATCTCCAAATTTTTTTCCGGGTATCGCCCACATGGCCAAAAGCTAATAAATTTTAAAATATTAATTTAATTTAGCTTTCAAGTGAATTTCTTTACCCACCAGTGTATTATTGTATAAATAACCAGCTTTACGACATCTAAGACCGTTGAAGACCTTTCCTAACAACAATCTCTTTTGCATAACATAAAAGAGTCAAAGCAAGGGTCTAGGGTCACAGCTTGGAACGCTGCAATGGCATGTCTTTAAATCGAAATGTCACCTTGGGGTTAAGAGCGTTATTTTAATGCACTTTTAAGTTTCAAAGTCGGTTTGCCTTTGGGTTTATGCTTTAAAGGAGGAAATCAAATACACAGATGTAAAGAGCTTTTTTGTCAAAATACATTTTAAGTGGATTAGGTATTTGAATTTTAAGTCCTAAAGAAACTATACGATTTATTATTTAGGGAATAAATTGGATCTCTTTGAACACATTAAGTGTTTGTTTATCTTTTTTGGTGTTCATTATCTATTTTTTTAACTTTAATATTTCTAACTAAATTGTGTCTTTTTTTGTACTATTTTAGAGGAAAAACGGCAAATTTTCTTATTTTTACGAAATTCAAGATAGCCAAACGAAGTATTTTAGCTTGGAAAAACTACTCGTATTTATTTGGGTACAAGTCAAATCTAATCGTTTTTCTAAAACAAAATAAAGGAAAACTCCCAAAAGAACCCAAAAAAGATAAGTAATAAGAAAACTAAAAATCGACCTTACGGTGGCAAGTCTGCCACCGTTGTCAAGATAAAATTGAATAAAAATAAAAAAATTAGAAGTTAACAATTATTTAGGTCTAAAATTTTAAAATTCAGCTTTGGTTTTGGGATATTTTGAAAAATGTTTGACATTAAGTTTGCGAAAAGAAACGCACTTGTCTAAAATGTGGCATTTAATTTCAAACATTTTTCAATAATATCCTAAAACTAAAGCTTGAATTTTAAAATTTTAGACCTAAGGAATTGTTAACTTTTAATTTTTTATTATTTTTTAAATTTTATTTTGACAACAGTGGCAGACTTGCCACCGAAACGTTTATTTTTAGTTTTTTAGTTACATATTTAATTTTTTTTTTGGGGTATTTCTTTATTTAAAAAAATTGTAACGATCTAACGAATTTACCTTAGTTGAAAAGTTGATCGTTTGCAAGGTACCGGGTGTCAAAATAAATAAATAAAATGGAAACTTTAAAACCCTGTATCTAGCAAACCATCAATTTTTCACCCAAGCTAAATTTTATTACATTGTCGTATTTTTCCCTAAAGAATGAGATAGAGCATAAAGGAATGCAATGGAACATTTTTGTATAAAATTAAACGTTTAATCTAAATAATCTTAAAAACGGTTGCTCATAGCGATTACTAAAGCCATAAAATACCGAGACAAAAAAGTTTTGACAATGTAAGCACAAGCAAAGGATTGCAGGTGGTCCCCTCTACATTTTCAACAGAAACGTAAGCAAGTAATTATTTTGGTTTTTATATCTCACGGCCTTTTTTTGCTTTTGTACTTTTTTGGAGTTAATAACTTTAGAATCTCCCAGGAAATATTAAACTTCCCCTGGAAAAATAAATGCCCTCATTCAACACTGGTAGTAGTATAAAAGGTAGAAACGTTGTCGAAAAAGAATTTTAGGTCAGCAGATTTTTCGATATGTTGTTTTCCTTTCTCCTCTGAATAGACTCTGGGCTGTCTGGCTGGCGGTAGTGGTTGCGTTAATTAGTTCGCATCCTACCTGTACAGGTAATAATCCAAGGTTTTAGAAACATTTTATGGAACCTAGTTTTTAATTGTCTTTAGATAGGTTTACCAAACATATTTTTTTATTGCCAGACACTTTTATCATTACTAATTATACAGTCGTCCCCCTCCTGACTACTAAACCATTCGGTATATTTTGACGAAACTTGGAACGATAATATATAACCTAGATCTGCATTTTTTGACATATCAGTGACAGCTCTAAATGTCAAGGTCACATCAGGGCGCCAACGCAACTGCTACCGCCAGCCAGATAGCCGAGGATCTACTCAAAAGAGAAGGAGAACAACATATAAAAAAATCAGCCAACCCAAAATTCTTGTTTTCCCGACGTTGCTACCTCCCGAACTAGTATTTATGCATTTATTTCATACTCCAAAGTGATTTTTTTTTTAAATTAATTCATTCAAAAAATTAAAGAAACTACTACTAGTATAAAGAAAAGTTTATAATACATTTTTTTGAAAATAAATTTACTAGCTACTTTATATACGTTAAACGGTAACTGTGGCGTCAAAACAGATTTTCCTGTACACTCTAAACACGTTAGCTTAGAGTGTCTTTTTGCCCAATTTAACCCGGTTGCTCCCTAAACGCTAATCCGAGCGGAGCATGTAATCCTATCTTTGCCTGTTCCACTCTGCGTCGCGACGCCGTACGCTGTTTAGCTGAAATGCAGTTCGCGATGCGAGAAGAACTATGTTCGAGAATTTATTTTAAAAACTAGGAAAATTGTATGAAAAGTATTTTAAAAAGTAAAAAAAATGCTATGATATTCAAAAGAGGTGATAGATTTGAGCCGCGTACAGATGGGTGTAAAGCCGCGTCGAGACTTGCAACAATTCGCCAAACATCCGTCTAAACTAACCAACCTGTTTGCGCGCTCCTTTGAGGCCAACAAACCAACAATATCTGAATCATCGGCAAATAATTCGGCAAGCCTTGAACGACGTGAAGTCCGTCCACGTCCACGTCCGCGCTATGTGGCGGGGTATGCGGCGCGGCGAATTGTTGCAAGTCTGGACGCGGCTTAATGCAACCTGCAATGCAACATCTAACGCAACAAGATACGCACGGTAACGATTGAGCGAATTGCGCGCTGGAACCTTTGTCGCGATTCATACAGGTGTCAGTTTTTTGCGCGAACACAAAGGCGTTTGATGTGAGTTCGCAGTATCCGTATGGACGTGTTTGAGTGTTGTTGCAAGAAACAATAGAAAATAAAGATAAAAAATGGAGAGAGAAAAATACTATAATTAATTAACTGTTATTATGAGATATCAGTTTGGTAAAACCAGTTCCTTTATCAAATATGTAAGTTTTTGACCAGCGACGACATTTTTTGGTTATCCAAATTTCTTGTACCAAATAATATGTTAAATTAAAAAAGGATCTTGCACTACAATATCGTTGGTCTACAACTTCGTTTCAAATGCGCATAAGCTTATTCACAAAGGAGGTTGCAGCAACGACATTAAGGCCCTTTGTTGCATTGCATGTTACGTTGCACGTTGCATTACACACGTCTATACTGTCATCTAACGGAAAAACACCGTATGTGAATAGGGTTATAATATACACATACGGTGTTGTTCCGGCGATAGTATACACGGATTTAGATGAAAAACTAGATTTATCCCTCGATTTATCAATTTTTCAAAATTTTGTAAAAGACATAGTAGTAGTAGGGATTAATTTTAAGCACTTACCATTTAAATTTCTAATGCTTAGCCACTTTTTACTATATATTGTGAATCGTTTTGATAAAACAGCATATTTTACGCTATTTAAAATTGCTTTAGAGCTTTTCTGTGTAACTTGAACTGGTCCGCCAGTAGGGGTTTTAATAATTTTGTTTGTCGGTTCGACATAGGCTCCCTCTTATTTTATGAATTTTCTAGCTTTAATTATCGAAGATTATGGGACCCTTCACAATGCTGCAATATTATTTTCTAGTTTCGTGTAAATAAAAAAAATCTTTTTCATAAGTTTTTTGGTACCATTTGCAACAGAATAACCTAATGATTTTAGATGTCAAAAACGCTTTAATTTATCTACATCTTACAGGAGTACCTTTTTAGCCAAGGATTTAAGCTACCTAAAATTACCTATTTTATTTCTTTATTTTACAGGGTGTAAAAATTATGAACACTATTGTGAAAGGGTTAGTCCGCCCCTTGCAACCAAATAAAGGTAAATGCTCTACACGGATACCATTTTAAAGAGTTTTAGGTTGTTTTTGCCATATTTAAAAATATTTTACTATACCAACTACTATAAAAGTAATTCAAGAAAAACTGATTTCCAGCGCCGTCCTTTAAGTGCACATATTCTGTAAAGAGGAGCTTTAGAAAAAATACTAAGGGAACTTGTCACATTACTTTTACGTGTTCTATATTATACCGAGTGATTGCCCACATATTCGTGGACACTCTGTATATAAATAAATACTATTTTTACGGCTCAAAACCTAAAAATTGATAATATAACAATTTATGCTATAAATTTAACGTTTTTGTTTATTACTTACATACATACATATTTCTTTACAATAATAATTTTTCTAGAGTTAATATAATAATTTAAGTTACACAAAAAAAAACACTAAATAAATTTCAAAGAGCGTAAAATATAGTAAAATTAACAGTTTTTTACGTGCAGTCTAAATGGGAAAACTTCAAATTTAATTGTTACTTAAGTACTTAAAAATAATATTAAGAGCTCAAAGTAAGTACGAATTTTTTCTACACGTAGATTAAAATTTTGGGCACCGAAAAAAGGTCAAATATATGTATGATATTAACCGACCTATTTGTTATTATTTAAGTATTGTTTTTAACTTTTAATTTCTATTTATTTATTTTTTCAGTCATTTTCATTTTTTTATGTTAAGTTTTTCTCGAGGTTTTTCTTTTTCTGTTAATTAGGGTTGAAATCAAAGCATATGTTTAAAAAATTCACAAGTAAAAAGTAGAGTATATTTTTATATTAATAAAAAGACTGGGTATTTACCTAGGATATATGTGGGTTTTATTATAGCCTAACTGAAACCATAGGATTTGATACTTAATCACACAAACTTAAATAAATATTATTTTTTTAGAGCCATTAGTCTAGTTTACACTGCGATTATTAGGATTTTTCGACTAAATCCTGTATTTTTAGTACATTAATGTTTACAGCAACTTAATAAAAACGCAAACCATTAAGTATAAATCCATAAATAAAGCATTTTCTTATGTGTGGTGTTATTTTTCCTTTACGAAAAGATTAGACGCACAAAAGGCAGCAAATTTGCGAGAAAATTTGTTATTTCAAGACTTCAAAGGCAGTTAATTTTCACAATATCTGTAATTATGTTATTTAATAATAACAACAAACTAAATAACATCTTTTAATCTTCTAAAACAAAACTAAATAACATCTTTTAATAAAGATGTTATTTAGTTTTGTTTGCTTTCAAACCATTTTCAGTTTTTACGTATCTAAATTTCCATCTTTCTCATTTTGAAGCAAATTGTCACATATACCCTTTTGTTTCTTTCTCTTCTTTTTAATATAATTGTAATGTAACTAATTTATTGTGTCATTATAATAATATTAGAGACAAAGAGCAGTTTAAAAAACATTACGTATCCCAATCCGTATCGTAATGCGCTTGCGCAGAGGCGATACGTTAGTTCCAATACGTTACGTTAAAATTATCAATACGGCACACGTATCCTTATAGCGATCGGTAACGTATTCCGACTTTGGTAGGTCAAAATTAGAAAAGAAAAATATTTATAACCATACAATTTGATTAAATAATTGACAAGTAAGTTAGACGCTAAAAGTTAGTGACATTGGATGCAAAATTGCATCAATCGTTAAATTATTTGACAGGGTGGTTCAAAAATCGATCACGAAACTTAGGGGGTGATTCTACTTGACAAAATAAAGGTAGAGCTTCATATATTTTTTTTTCAAAATGTCATTCGTTTTCGAGTTACAAGCCGTCAAAGTTCAATTTTTATTTTGGTTTTTTCGCCATATTGCATTTATTTTCTAACCAACTCGACCGACAAACTTAACCAAACGGTTCTACAAAAAAAACTTCATATAAACATATGTCCTAAACGTCTTAGTTTTTGAACTACGGGTGTTAAAAATTTAAAAACTAAAGTCATTTCACCGTTACTGGGTTTATTTAGCAGTAAGAAACGTTGCGTGAATAGTTTTAAATAAAGACAATGAAAGTCCAAAATTTCTTTAGTAATAATAAAGAGCAGTTGAATCACAATAAAATCACGAAATAAACCGGTGGAAAAAGTGTTAGGCGTATGTTTGACACATGTTAGGTTAGGATACAAAAACTGAACAAAATTGATTTAGATGGTTGCATAAAGAATTTTAAATTACGTTACGTAAGTATGCCTCTAAGCCGTGCTTTAAACCTTTTTTTTTTGATCGCCGATGTATTATATCTTGTTGCGTATACGGAGAGGAATAAGTGTGCATATTATTTATAGGTGTTGCTTTTTGTCTCTAATGTCATAACCTTGTTTAAAAATAGTTTTATTTTGTATATTATATTTCAGCGATTATTCAATGGGTAAATGCGCAGAGCCCAAGCACCCCTTTCTGCCAAAAAAAAAAACAGCTAAATTATTATTTTTTAATATGTATCTCAATTTTAGTTAATATATTTATAAACTTCAGCTATTTAAATTATACATTTTTGTAAAATCCTCTTATATTTTAATGCTTATCTATAAAATTAAATTATATAATTATTTGTTTTACTAACGAAAGTTTCAACCAAAATAATCGCATCATTTTAATAAACCCAAAACGGATATGTTATTGTTATTTCTAACTATTCTAATTTATTTTTTTATAGTTTTCCAATTTGTGCTGGTTTTGATATGCTATTTTAAGTATTATTCAAAAGTTTATTCAACTACTTTTGCGAGTATGTATTAAGATTATTTTGAATTATTTGTCAAATTGTTTTACCAGAATTCAGTGTAAATAAAATGTTTTAGTTTAGTATTTTAGTTTTTACTACACTGACATGTGACTCCTTATATTCATTAAAAGGGCAATCCCCTTTACACTAGTTTTATATCGGTTTTTGACTTAAAGGGCAATTTTTTTCGTTTTTGTAGCTTTCTTGCATTTCAGTGGTCTTGTAATTTACAACTAAAGTAAAATCTGTTTAAAATAGTGTAGTGATACTTTTAAATTTTATATTTTGTTAAGATATTAACAAAACATTACTTATATGATTTGTCTTATGGAACACCCAGTATTTTTTAGATTTATTATGTCGGATGAGCACTTTTTAAAAATATGCAATAATAACAAAGTGCATCTGGAAATTTAAAAACAAGTTTTATTAATTATTTAAGTGGAGTATGTTCTAAATTTTAGTCTTAGTTTTCTTTTACTCTGTGTGTGTTTACTCAGGTGATTAAACTTAAGTTGACACTGCAGGGTGTCCCACCGAAAACTGCTGCGATCGATTTCTCGGAAAGTAGACTTCATCTAAAAAATAAATAATATAGTGTTCCATTTAAAACAAGGAAATTGACATTAACTTTCGGTATAACCGAAAGTAGTAGAACTGTCAAAATACTTAAGTTGTATGCCCTCACCGACTTTATAATGTTACCAAAGTTTCAAAAGGAACACTTTGTATATTATATCACCATTCGAAAGATCTATTAAAGGGCTTTAAAGAAAGTCCACACGTGATATATTCAATTTTGTATAGTTTCGGAAATATGGCCATTCTCAGGGATTAGATAGTAAACTGGAATTTTTTAAATAAAACACCCTGTATATTACATCATTATTTAAAAAATATTTTAAAGAACTTAAAAGAAAACACAATTGAAATTTTAATATCTTATAGTTTTGGAAATATGGCCATTCAAATCTAAAAAATTGTAAATAAAAAAATCATTTTATCTACGACACTAAACTGAGTACTTCTAGCTTAGAGCTGTAGATTAATGGAAATTTACCATAATTTCCAGATTTGGATGGTCATATTTCCAAAACAACTTTCTTAAAGCTTTTTAAATCTGTGTTTAATAATAATGGAATATACAGGTTTTTTTTTATTTAAAAAATGCCCGTTTACTATCAAATCCCTTAGAATGGCCATATTTTAGAAATTATTAAAAATAACTTTACTAATTTAACTGATTTCGTATCTCCAATAATAAAGAAGTTCGCAACGGTACCGCCTTAAGTTTAGTCACCCTATATATAACTTTAAATCAGTGCTTTAACTCTGGTAGTGGGCTAAACTTTGTTTAACATTGTAAAAAAATATCTGGTCTCTTTAAATAAAGAAAGTTCTTGTTTTTATTTAATAAAGAGAAGCAAAAAACACACGAACGTAGTTCCTAGTAATCCGATCTATTCGTTTCGTGCTTCGTTTACTATTGCTGCATTTAGAAGGTTGACAGGAAAAGATGAATGTACTAGTTTGTCTTTACTTTTTACTGCAAGGATTAGTATATCGTTAATACTGCAATTTAATGTAATCTCTTTAAGATACAGGGTTACTACAAAAAACCAGAACGGTGGATTATCTCAGCAACCGTCAAATATAAATATACCAAATCTTATGCAAACTGGTAACGGAACATGAAGAATAAAAAAAATTGCGAGATTGCCAAGTTTATAGATTTCTCTCTAAATAAGGGAATTTTACAATTTTAAAATAATTACCCTTATTTTTCCTGTATCAATTTATTATGACCTGATATTATCGTGTGTTTGTTCCTGTCAGTTTTGGAGATATGACATCACGCTTCTTTTAAAATGAACTCAAAAACGAGTAGGTATGGTCAGTTATCTCAAAAACGATCCAACCGACATTCACACATTTTTGCGATGTTTTCAAGATTCTTGAAAAAAAAGTTAAGAAAAGGGAATAAGAAACTTCCCTGTACTAATTTTGACGAATTTCGGTAGAATCGTTTTTGAGATAATTGACCATTTCTAGTACATAGTTAAAAGAAGCATGACGATATATCTCCGAAACTGACTGGAGTAAAAAGACGATAATATCAGGTCATAATAAAGTTGAGACAGGAAATTGATTACAATAACAAAAATGAGGGTATACCATTTAAAACTTTAAAATTCTTTAGCCTAGAGAGAAAACTATAAACTTGGTAACCTCGCAAATATAATTTTTGAATTCTTCGTGTTCAGTTACCTCTTCGCACTAAAATTTGGTTCATTTCTTTTAACGGTTGCTGAGATAATTCACCGTGCCGGTTTTTTCCACTAACCCGGTATATCCAAACTATTTTCTTATTTTCAAATCATTTAAAGTTTTTACCATGTTTAAAGTTTTTACTGATTTTAGATTAGGAAAATTTTAATAAAAAATGTTCTTTGACAAAAATACCACAAACTAAAGGTACTCGCACACATGTACACTTTCGTGGCGCAACTTTTATAGTACGATAATGAAATGTACAGAGTGGCGCCTTTTCGTTGACCTTGCAGGGTATAGCGAAAAGTAAAAGATAGAACAAATCTGATTGCACAATCACAATCTCGATTTCGATTGTTTAACCAAATTCAGGGGTGGAAATAAATCATGGGTAAGTTGATTCGTTTTGGAGATATATTTTTTAAATGTTTTCAATTTGGTCAGGCAAGATTTAGAAGATATTGAAGGATGATTGAAGATACCCAAACTTATAACGTCTAGCCCCATAGTAGCTACGTTACTATTTTGAGGTAATAATATATATTCAAACCTTAAAAAGACAGCTGTGGTTAGTAGTCATTAAAACCACAATTTGCATTTTTTAAATTTTATATTATTTTTTTACCCAACATATTAAAAAATAGGGTAATTGTCTAGAAACTACCCGCAACTCTGATTTCGGTGTACGCGGGTTTTTGGGGCGCTGACCACGAATCATGAATTTTTAGTCAAAAACGTTTCGTTTTCGAGATATCCATCATCAAAGTTGGCATTTGAACTAACATTATTTTCACAATATTCTCGCTTCTTTTTGCACATATGTAATTCTTGATTTAAAGCTAAAGTGACCTACAATATTTATTTTCACCTTTAAAACCCTGTTTTCTATGTATGTTACGCAATTTAATTGAGAAAAAGTGTAAAATACGTAAAAAATGAGGTTTTAAAAGGTGAAAATAAAATTTTGTGTACCAGTTTAGCTTAAAGTCAAGAATTGTACGCAAAAAAGGGGAATATAGTAAAAATGAGGTTACTTTAAATACCAACTTTGATAATGGATATCTCGGAAACGAAACGTTTGCGACTAATTCTTTCATATTCGTCATAAGCGCCCCAAAAACCCCCGTATACCAAATTTGGTCAAAATCGGAGTTGTGGACAGTTTCTAGACAAATACCAAAAATAACCCAAAAAAAAAATGTTAAATATATACATACATTATACATATGTAGCTCTACAGCTATCCTAGGTTTTACAAAATTTATAAACTTTCTTCATAATTATTTATTACAGTTAGATGTAATTTTTAGTGCTTTTTGCTTGTGTAAATAGGAAGAGATACAAATATAGGTTTAAAACTGAATATATATGACCTTTTCTATTTTACTGTAAAACAAAAACAGCAAGCCAGTTTAGTTACAGACTTCTTACCTGTCAATGTTGTAAATAGCCATTAGTAAAAAAGATACTGCATTTGACGTAATTTTAAGTGAAATTAAGGCCAGCCGCGCACTGGCAACTTTTTTTCGGCAACTAAAAAATTGCGATAATGAAACGTATTTGTTTTTACGCTACCCACAGACGCTCAGGTGTACCCACGGTAGACCTGTACAGTTTTTTATTCAGGTAGACCTGAGACCTGAGCATGTGTGGGGCAATCAGGTATAACTGTACAGTCTTAACTGCACAGTTTTTTTTCTCCGGTCGGCCGGAACACTACTCGGGTAGACCTGAGACCTGAGCGTGTGTGGGGCAATCAGGTTTAACTGCACAGTTTTTTCCTTCGGTCGGCCGTAAACAGATTTCTTTTTAATGAATAATAAAGTTTAGCAGGTAAAGGATATAATAATTTAAAATTATATAATTTAAATAAATGTTTAGGTTAAATGACAAATACGGTATTGCTGTGCCAGAATATATGTAAATAGTTTTGTTTATTGTATTGTTTTTTATTATTTTTTGAGAATAAAATATTTCTTATTGAGGCCTTTAAATACTTTCCTACTTTGATAAAATGTAATATACAGGGTATACTATTTTCTATATTTAGTACAGTGATCTTGAAAACCGCTGCCGCTACAGAGATAAACGAAAAGAACTGTATTTTTATTGCTTTAGTGCTTAGATATATATATATATATATATATATATATATATATATATATATATATATATATATATATATATATATATATATATATATATATATATATATATATATAAAACAAGATATATTTTAAATAAGAAAATAACGGTGTTGAAGAAAAGAAACAAATCGCTGCAGGATATACAAGGTGGTTTAAAATTGCGAAATATTACTTTGAAAAAAAAGAATATATTTTTGATACTACCTACTATTCTAATATTAATTAATAATAATTAAAAATAAAAAAAGTAATTAAAAGTTTAAAATAATTTTTTTCATTAATTATGGTTTCTTGAAAAACTTAAGGTTAACGTAAAAAGGACAAATTAAAAAATATGTTTTACAATTACGTTGAAAGAAAAGAGATTTTTAAAATAAAAGCGTTAAAAAAAATCGCCTCATGATATACAGGGAGATTCAAAATTACGAAAATGGTATTTGCCAATATAAAAATCTGTTATGAATATTTTTGTAAGTACTTACTTATTTAAATACTTACACGTAATAGAAATTTTATTTTTGTTAAATAAATCGTTACTCTATAATACTCACATGCATTTTAACTTAACTTAATAATGTTTGCATATGTGAAGATTATTTTAGTTAACACTTAATTTTTCCGAGTAATAAAAAATGTATAAAACTTACTTTTTAATGATTTTGTATTAGGTAGTTTTCAAATATATTTATCAATTCTTTTTATTTTTAAATTTTTTTACGATTTTGAACCACCCTGTATATAATAGGACATTTTTTAATATGGCTTTTAGCTTTTTAGACAAAGATTTTTTGTTTCGTAATAATAAAAATAAAAAATTTTAGAGGTAGAGTTAAAAGTCCATTCGTGGACACACTGGAAAGACCCAAGATAACATTATTTTCAAAATACAAGGTGTTGAAATTTTTAAAAATATTTAGAGTTTTATTATTATCTTACATATTCCTCATTCGGTTTCGATTGGGCTGTCTTCTATATTCATATTTTCTTTGCTTAAAAAATACATTTGTTTTATCATTAAGTTTTTTTTTGATCTCACTTACTTTTAAGAATACGAAAATAAAATTAACCTAATTACTTGCCTCTGGACACCCAAAGACATTGAAAAAAATTAAAAGACACCTGATTCATTAAAAGTCGTTAGTTTAAATGTTATTGTTATTTTCTTTAAAATTTGTTATTACTTTCACATAGTGATATGCAATTAGTCTAAGATCCGAATAAGAAGCGACCCTTCCCCATCTGTTGTCGTTCAAACACTTTTTTATATATTTGAAACAAAAAACCCCCATTGGTTAGGCTAAAAAGTTATGGTAAAGTCAATAATTAATAAAACAAAATAATAACTCCGAGTTGGGAGTATAATCTCAACTTTCAATTTTATTATCTTACAAAACAACCTTTAATTTTTTACCGTAAATTGGGAAACACTCTATATGCACTCCGGACTACCGGAGAGAAAAACTGCGCACGTACAAGCTTTTATTTATGGGACATCTTGTATATTACATTTATTTAATTTTAGTATTTTTTATGACATTTAAATTATATTTATAATCATTAAGTTATTAAATGGAGTTTACCTATACTTAGTTTATTTTTTAATTAAAAAAACAACCCAAAAAACTTTAAAACCGCTACGGTCGACCTGAGTGTCTGTGTCGGGTACAAATAGGATATTTTTGATTTTACTTTGGTCGCCTGAACAGGTAAAAAAACTGTACAGTTTTGCCCACACACACTAAGGTCTACCTGAATAAAAAACTGTACAGTTGTTTCGATTAGGTAGACCGTGGGTAGACCTGAGCGTCTGTGGGAGGTGTTATGTAACACCGCACACTAGCAACTTTTTAATCATGGCAACTAAAAAATTACCCCTTGATCTATTTTAAAGGCGATTCCAACCCAATACCGTTTTTGCTTTTTTTTATAGATAAAAGCAATAAGTAGTGCTGTCTTAGTAAAATTCATGTTAAAAAAGCAACACGCTAGTAGACAAGGGCCCAAAATACAAATTTATTAGCAACTTTGTAGTTGAGCAACTTTTAAGTTGGTGAACAAAAAATTGCAGTGCGCGGCTAGCCTTATAAACTAATAAAATATCCATTTAAATTTTAATTAAGGTAAAAACCTTGCAAAGTATTAAACATAAATGACGATTTGAGCAAATAGGAAATCTTTATTTTAAATTTAGAGTAAGAAATATTGGTGTAACTTTATTTTAGTAGTTAATTTGCGTATACGGACGGGTACATCTACGAAATGTGATCTCTGGTTATCGACCGTTAAGGTACGTTTACATTTGACATTTTTATTGCATGATATTTATGTCAGATAGAAATCCTGGCTAATGTAAACAATGAAAAAAGGTATATCAGACATAAATTTTTGACCTTTTATATTGGCTAGAATTTTTATCTGACATAAATATCATGCAATAAATGTTGGATGTAAAAGTACTATTTATTAGAGAAGAACTAGGATTCAGGTTTTTGGGTTTCGAGGTTCAATTCAGGATTTTGGGTTTAAAAAGGCCTTAAATATGATATATTATACTCTTTGATCCGGTGGGATAATCCAACAGGGGAGTTTTTACCCGCGGGTCTTTAGAAAATTTTGTAAAATTTAATCTGTTTAAATGAAGTTAGAGGGCATAAAAATGTATCATTTAAAACATGTTTGCAAGATTTGAAACCCCTAAATATCTGGCAGTAACTAGGTTAAATGATTTTTTAAACACATTTTTTGTTAAGTTGTTTGCAGTGACGTATTAACCGTTAGAGGCGCCCTAGGCTGGAATTATTGGGGCGCCTATTTTATTAGGATAAAGGAAAACAACAAACACTTTGAAAAAAGGCGTCCTACTTAAAATTAAAATTAAAGAGCAATAAAAAAAAGGTCATTCACTGCGTTGCGGCGCCTATTTTAATTCCAAGGCGCCCTACTCGAAATTAAAAGTAAAGAGCCTTCCAGGGCGCCCTATTCCCAAATCAAATTGAACACCAAAAAACCCACCCCGCCCTATAAAGTTGGGTCAAATACTGAAAATCTGTATTCGAATACGAATAGCGAAAAAAAGTATTCGAATACCGAATATTTGAATACTTGGAAGAAAAAAGTATTCGAATACTCGGTATTTATGAACACACCCGAATCGGTATTCGACTACTGAAAAAAAAGATTGGAATACTAGAAAATAAAAAAACCGATGATTAAAAATTTAAAAAGCAAAAAAAAGGTGTTTACCTTATGTTTCTCTACTTTTGCTCCCTTTTGGTATTTTATTCGTGACAATTTTGGTATTCGAATACTCAAAAAATGTATTCGTCGAATACTTCATAAGTATTCGAACACAGAATCCTGAATACTCACCAAAAAGTATACTAACGTATACAAAACACACAAATGTATGTTTTAACAGTTAAAACCCGTTGCCAGACCAATGTTTAGACTTTCTGCAAGGTGGCACAATTGCCAATATTGCTGTTATTCAACAGACGCACGTTTTATGTAAAAGTTGTGCTGATCCTTGATATGTACCTATGTCCTAATAATATTTTGGTCCATACAGACTGTCCTAAAAAAAGTAATGGCTGTGAGGTTAGTTATTTAAAAAAATAGGTATTCTTCAGAATTTTGTTTTGCGTGATTGTTAATGCCAAAAAATACAATACAATATGTCCTGTAATATACCGGGTGGTTCAAAATTCGCAAAAATATTACCTAAAAATAAAAATAAAAATAAACTTTTAAAAGTATGTGATACGTACAACGTAATAATAAATTATATATACTTTATTTCTTATTCGTTTATGATAACTGGGGAAAAATAAGTTTAAATTAAAAAAAAATGGTTTTTTTCCTCATATTTTTTTACTTTTTTAGCCAAACATAAAAATGTATGTGAGTAGAAATACAAAAAATAACAAATTATTTAATACAAGAAAAACTTTGATTAATTTTTCATACTATTAAAATAGGTAGTCACAAAAAAATATATTAGCTACTGCTTTTTCTGCCAAAGAAATCTAATTCGTAATTTTGATCTCCCTGCATATTATAAGGCAATTACTTTTAACGCTTTGTACTAAAAAGAAAATTAATTTCATCATCACGTCGTTCACGTCGTTTTAAGGGCTTGGCGAATGATTCGCCGGTGATTCAGAGCTTGTCGGTTTTTGGCGTAAAAGGAGCGCGCAAACAGGTTGGTTCGGTTGGACGGATGTTTGGCGAATTGTCTGGACGCGGCTTAAGAATGTTTTTTTAAGTTAATTTTCTTTAGAAACCATAACCTCTAAAAATAAATTATTGTAAACTTTTAATTACTTTTTCATGTTATATAAATAGATATTTTTAAAAATACATTTTTCGTTTTTTTCTTTTAAAAATTATTGTTTTTGCGTTGTTCACCACCCTGTATATCCTAGAGAAATTTTTATTCTAGCTTTTAGCATTTTAGATAAACCAAGAACTTTTTACAGACTAACTTTTTATCTAAAAAATTTATAGGTATAGTTGAGCCCGTCCGTGGACATACCGTATAGAATATTGAGCTTTTATAAAATAACTTAAGTAAAGTTACAAATTATTACAGTTTAAAGGTGCCTGGCAAAGGGTTATTATTAGGGCTGGCAAAAACCAAAAAAAGCAAAACCGGTTAACCGACTAAAAAACCGGTTTCGGCTTAAACCGGTTAACCGAATATTTAAAAACCAGTTTTTAAAACCAAAAACCTGAAACCGGTGTTAAGAACCGAAAAACCGAAACCGGTTTTCAAATCCGAAAAACCGAAACTGGTTTTAAAACCATAAACGGTTCTCAACTAAACACAAAAATAAGGGTTCTGGTTAGTTGAAATATGACCTTCAAAATTGTAGTCAAGGTCAAAAACTAGTAATACCATTAAATTTGCTCCTTTATTTTAAACAAGTTCTACTTGAAACATTTTCTTCTAAAATGCGCCATTTTCCGGTTATTTGTTTGCCTAAGGTTAAATGGACCACCCTGTATAATATGTCAGTTAATATCCGATTTTACAAAATAAACGTTTTTTTTAGATATAAACCGCAATCAATCAAAACCCGATTAATTGATATTCGAAGAACCGGTTTTCGGTTTTGGTAAGATTATTCGAAAAACCTGTTAACCGGTATTCAAAGACCGGTTTTTGATTACCGGTTTTTGGTTTTAACTAAAACCGCGGTTAACCGAAAAATCGGTTTCGGTTGCCAGCACTAGTTGTTATTATGTAGATACCGGCAATGGTTACCGTGATTTCTAATATTACTTTAAATAAAGTGTCAAAAAAATCTACCTTTCATCTAGCTAAGTATTACCAACAATATCTTCCGCTTTAAATCAGTGACGTAAAAATCAAAACTGGCAAAACAAATATGAAATACACAAACTGTAAAATGGACGTCAATCTTAAAACGAAAATTGCTAAACAAATTGACATCTCTTCGACGAGAATAGTTGGGTCGCAAATCGCAACGGATTAAAGGGAAAGCTGTTCCGCCATTTAACGGGAAAATGGTGCTTTACATTATGTTTGACAACTGAAACATAACAAACACGAAGAAAGAAAATTAAAAATAATTTTACTGTTAAAACCTTTTTAGTGGATCATGCATGTTATTTGGTAACTAATGCCATTTACCTTGGTCAAAAGGTTTCTGGTTTGCAAGATACAAAGTATTAAATTTTCCATTTCTCTTTTTACGTGGGCACCCTGTATCTCGCAAACGACCATATTTTTAGATTTTTAGGGAAACCCGAGTGGCCTAAATAAGGTGTAAAGGAATGCGAAGGATTTTTTATGTAAAATAAAACGTTTAATCTAAAATATTTTGGTAATAAAATGGTTGCCGTAGCGATATTGATCAGGTATACTTTTTTTGTCCAAAAATATGAGAGAATAACAGTTATCCACTAGAATCATAATATACAGTGCGTCTACGTAAGTTGGCGTCATAGGGGCATTTTTTTGTTATTGATTTTACGAAAAATGTGATTCTTTATAAAAAGTTCTTCTGCATGGTCCAAAAGCTAAAAAGCAACCATCAGATGTCTAATTGTATCAGTCATCTATGAGGATTTACCAAAAATGTAATTTTTGGTTTAGAGTTAAGTATCTGAATTTTGATAATATAAAAAATTATTTTAAAAAATATGTTTAGAATTAAAAATACCTTCTTAATATACAATTTTGGTAATTTAGAAAAAATATATTTTTTTTGTTATTATGGTGAAAATTTAGAATTGTACATTTCATGATTATAAATGTCATCGGATCGAACTTTTATAAAGAATAACTTTTTTCAAAAATTAATGATAAAAAAGTTTCCCATATGACGCCAACTTACATAGACCCTGTATATCGGAGCGAAAAAATGTAAATACATTAAAGAAAACCAAAGTACTGCAAGTAGCTCCCCTACAATTAACAACAAAAATATAAGTAGCTTTTAATTCCTTACTTAAAAAAACCCGTACACCGAATTTGGTAAACAAATTTTCAATATTAAATAAAATATTTAAAAATAACTAAAATAAAATAAATATTTTGTCACCTTGTATCTCAATTGATGGTAGGTATTTGGGTACACACCAAAAAATTAATTAAAAATACCAAAAAAATAAAACAAGTAATCAAAGAACTAAAAATTAAAAATTAAATTTGTAGTTCTTTATTTAAGTATTTGTTTTTTTTTTGGTATTTTTCATTAATTTTTTGGCTTGTACCCAAATAGCTACAATCAATTAAATGAATCCACCGAACCAATACAGGACATATCTTCAGTACCTTGTATGTCGCAAACGATTAACTTTTCGACTAAGGTAAATTGCATTAAATTGTTGTATTTTGGCCCTGGTAGCATTTTGTACAGACCATTTAGAAACACCCTGTATAAAGTTTATTCTGTTAGGATTACAAATTATTATTAAATAAACCCAAATATCGATGATCTAGTAATATTGACATTTAATATAAATCTGTTATTTTTCTTATTAAGATTGATAGCCCTATTTCCTATCAATTACCTCATCATTTGGTAAAACAATCCATCAATTACTGTCATTTTACTATGTTTTATTCTGTATTGTTTTGTTTTTAGTGTATTATATTTAGAGCCAAGTTTTATAGCCCTATTTTTGGGTTATTTTATATTACTGTTTTATACAAGGTGATTCTTATTCTATACGCATAAGCTTGGGTAATTATTGCTAAAGACAAACAATTACTACTTAAGAAAAAAAAGTGAGTAAAATATTTGTACTTAGTAAGATAATTAATTATTTTAATATAAGTGACATAACGCGAATTGTGAAGACAATAAATAGTAAATTATTTATTGTGTTCGATAAAATTTAGTCTAGTTTTTATAGGTACAGCTTTTTAAAATTAATCGGACACATTTTTTTTGATCTTACATAGTTGCAGAAACACTGCAACTTTGTAAGATCAAAAAAATTTTGACGAATTTTGGTATACGGGTTTTTTGGGGCACATATCATGAATTTGAAAGAATTTGTTCCGGTAACGTTTCATAAGTAATGACGATATCTATCATCAAAGTTAAAAATAACACTAACCCTGTTGTCACTATATTGTCCCTTCTTTTTGCACACCATTTTTTATTTAAAGTAAAGGTGGCACACAATATTTAATATACACCCTTTAACAACTGCTATTTTATCCATTTTACACCTTTTTCCTATTAAATTGCAAGGCTACAACTACCAACCGCTGCAACCATCTATACACATATTACCACCAAAGGTTACTGAAATTTAATTAAAAAAAAAAATGTAAAATAAATGAAAAAAAACCGGAAAAATATGCAATGTGTTCCAAAAACCTTTAAATTAATTACTGTTTGCACAAAGAAGGCTGAACATAGTAAAAATGGGGCAAGTTCAATTTTCAGCAACGTTTTAGATTTGTGATCAGCGCTCCAAAAGAACCTCATATACAGGATGTCCCAACTCTATTTATACACCAGATAACTTCGCTCCTGTACAAGATACAAAAATAAACCTAAATTTGAAAATGTTTATTCGGATACACTCTTTTTAGTGGTAGTTATCATACAATATATCTCAAAAGCATGATTTTTATTGGCAAGTAATTTTTTTTAAATGGAACCCCCTATATACTTAAACAAATTTTGACTCTGCATCAAATTCCTACATTGAAAATATATAACGCACTATACGTCAGTTAGTGCTGGTTGTGGAGATATCAGCAGTATGTTGATATACTAATTAAAAATTGAAAGTAAAAAAATAAAGTAATGTTTTGGTTTTAATTATTTTTAAATAATTCTGTCACTGTCAGAGTGACAAATAATATAATAACAAGTAATAAATTACCTTCGATTGTAAAAACTACTAATAGGTATGTCAGAAATTTAGTTTATTTTGGACACCTGTTTACTTAATTGCATTAAAATAACAACATTACGTCAATTATGGCGGGTTTTTAAGTTAGGTTAGTAAGTATGTATCTAAAATAAACTAAATAGCTGACTTACTTATTAGTAGTTCTTACAATGTAAAGTAATTAATTGCATGTTATTATATGTTTTGCCTCTTGTGACAGATTTATTTAAATATATTTAGAACCAAAATATTATTTCCTTTCTTCACTTTTAGTCGTTAATAAGTATATTAACATACTGCTGATATCTCAAAAAGCAGCAATAATTGACGTATAGTGTGTAATATATTTTTGATGCAGAATTTATTATAACTATTACTTTTAGGAAAGAAAGTGTATTCAAATAAACATTTTTTATCTTAAGTTTATTTTTGTATCTTGTACAGGGGCGAAGTAATTTGCTGTATAAATGGAGTTGACGAAACTTTCTAGAAAATTGCCAAAATATTATATTTTTTTCAAATACC